>VXBZ01011885.1:46157-58712 GCA_013399135.1 Heliornis fulica
TATGACAGATTCTCAAAAATCTTTTAGATTTGCAACTCATCTCTGAAACACGAGTTATTGCAATTGTTAAGTATTGAACATCAATTTGAAAAAAGAATTTCCAGAAAGGGAATCAATAACATACCTTATTGCTTCCTCCACAGACTGGCCAACTATATTTGAGGAGGGGCCTGGCTGAGATAAAGGTGTCAGGCTTATCACCCATTTTACTGGCTTGTAGTACTCATCACTGGAACTCAACAGGTAAAACAGCGTGGTCAGAAAAATCACCTGCAAAATATATTGGAGTTTTAAACTGAAAGGCAATAAATACTTTCTTGAACTACAGTATGCAGCTATGCTTCTGATATTGAACTTCCCTGAAAAAGCACAAAATACTCTTCCACAGGGCTGGATTTAGAGAAACACACAGAGCTAGCAGAATAATTATTTTCCCCTGCTCTACAAAGGACTTAACAGCTGTAGCTAAACATTGTAAAACGTTTAGCTCTGTTCAGCCTTTTCCCAAAGTCACACCCAGAATACTGTTTGTCAACTAGATCAACATTCCATTTTTTTTTCCCCAGCATGCTTAACAGATGAGACTTGCTGAATAGTAACATTTAATGTTAAAAAACCCCAAACAAATCAAACAAAAACAAACCCCAAAAGTAAAACCCACCAAATAAATCAGTTGTTATGCGACTGGATGAAAGATAAAAAACTCACAAAAAGACAATTTCTGGTTTTTACTAGCCTGGCAATCCTGACTAATATTCCTTTCTATGAGAAGAGGAGTCTTAGTAGATGTTAACGGTAGTTCCACTGTTTCAGTTTAAAGACAAAAAAAGAACCCAATCAGATTGTATTAGCTTCCTGTATGTTGCAGTCCATTGTTTTCCTTCTTTTCCTGTTAGTGGGCTCAGCAACTTCTTGGGCTAAGCATGCATCACAGAAAGGTGTCCAAATTGAAATACAATACCTTAAACTAAGCAAATCTATTCTGTTTGTTTCAATGGTAAACTATGGCTTACATTTGCTCCATCTGCAAGCCTTAGATTTTTTCCTTTGTTCCCAAGATTAAAAAGAATTCTCTTTCCATATTTCCAAGCTACTCCTATGCTAGTATAAACCACATTTTAATCTCCTGATATGCCAAACAGCCTGACCTCTGTAAGGCTCAGGCTTCCAAGCATTTTATCCAGTCTGCAGACACCTCTATGCCCTTTTAATGCATTCTATCTGAACTCACTCAGAAAGGAAATACACAGACAGCACAACATGCAGTATTCCATTGCCAGTCTCAATAACAGTATCCATTTATCTTTACTCCTGATTCTTTTCTACTCAGTGAAGTACTACTACTACTCCCCCTCCTCAGCT
This sequence comes from Heliornis fulica, assembly GCA_013399135.1. Classification (NCBI taxonomy): domain Eukaryota; kingdom Metazoa; phylum Chordata; class Aves; order Gruiformes; family Heliornithidae; genus Heliornis; species Heliornis fulica. The sequence goes on from VXBZ01011885.1 coordinate 47,520, forward strand.
GTTCACCTACCTACTGTGACCTCTTCCAAAAATGTCATATGTGTAGGCTGTATTCCATCTTCCCAGGTGTGCAACTTACACTTCAGACAATAAGCCATCCACTAAAACAAGTCATTACATCAGCACTTTTAAATAGCATACTGTTAACATTCAGATTGAGACCACTAAAAAAACCCCACAATCCAACAATACAGGGAAAAAAAAAAACCCTAACACAACTGAATTAAGCCTTGGTTTAACAGGAAATAATCCAGTGCCAATAGCAGTTATCAGCTATCTTTTGTTAAAATTTCAAATGAGCAAATCTTAAAACTTGGATCAGATTTTACATCCTCTGTAATACTCCAAGTATGGCTGGTTATTGTCTCTTTGATAGGGCCTGCCATTTCTCCTAAGCTAATGTAGTATTTCCCAATTTTGCTAAAAAGCTCCCTATGCTGAAATGGCATCCAGGTGATGTTTTTTTCTGTTCCACTGGGATCTGGCTACAGATCCTCCTTGCAGTGTACTTTTCAGCACAGAAAGCGGCCTATTGCTCTAAATACAATATCCCCTCATCCTGACACTCACAAAAAGGCAATGTGAAAAAACAGCTCCAATTAATCTTGTTTAATTAGGACAGTCTCAGTTAACTTCTGAAGATGCTGCCTTTTAAAAAGAATACGGTAGTCAGGGAATGAAGAAATTAACTGCAGCAAATAAGCACAGCTCGATTCTCTGTGGCATGAGAAAACACACAGGGCTGACGTAGGCAGGCTATGATGAAGAGCAGGGGATTAATGGGGCAACACCCACAGCACTTGTACTGACTGGATAAAAAAGCTGTCCTTCCACAGCATTTAAAGAAGAAATGTGTTTTCTTAGAGAGTAACAGCACCCTAATGTGCACATACCTACCCCACTTGAACTGCAGAAGCCAAAGCTGAGGATGAACAGCAATGGAATAAGATGGTGTTGAACTGAAATACTAGCTAGGCAAAGAGACGAATCTAACTCAATTTCTTTTAAGATGCATGTAACCATAGCACCATACCAAATCAACCAAATCTTAAATTATCTGCATTCTGGGAAATTAATGTGTTTGCTTTAGTAACAGACACAGAAATGAAAAAATAAGCAGTAGTTACAAAGTACAATAATTTATTATCAAGTGGCTTGCTGACTCTTCAAATGAGTAGAATAGCCTCAATAGTACATTCGGCAGCAAACATGTCCTACTCTATACCAGCTGGGGTCTAAAAGTTTTCAGACCTCTATTACAGGACATCACCTCAATTGTTTCTTAAGCATGAATTCAAGATCAGGCTGATGACTATGAGAAGGAATTAGCCAGAAATTAAATAGTATCTTTTTATTGTTAAACAATTGATGAGTTACTGTTTCTTGATGTATATTTGTTCTGTAGACAAAACACTAAATTTAATTTGGGAAGGGATGGACTGAATTCAAGGATGAAGCTATGGGTAAACATTCCATAATAAAATAATAATTCAGCACTTCCACATATATCAAGAAATACATGACTTAACTGCTGTTGCTTGTCCCATACACTTGTGGAGTGTTTTTGTATCTGTCTTTCACACTCAAAATTCTACCCAAAATATTTGTTCTTTGTTTTTTTTCTGGTTTCGGTTTTTGGGTTGGGTTCCCCCCCCCCCATTCTTCTACAGCATCACAGCATTTGAATACTGCCTGCAGGGCTGTAGATACTCATCAGCCAAACGGAGCTTTTCCCTTTCAATCTTTATAACAGATTATGAGCAGAGTGTATGTGTGTGAACGTGCATGTGTGAGTATGTGTCTGTGTACACACACACACATATATACACACACATCTATGTGTGTCTGCAGATAGGAACTTGTATTCAGAGTGAAACAGAAGTGGCACTCTTGTAACTAATGATCGGTTTTCAAATGTCTGTTGACGATCAGAGTACATTTTTACTGGATCATGAATGGATACGTTACACATCACTTCCTAGTGAATGGTTCTATGGAAGATTTATTTGTCCAGAACCTTCATTTTTGAAGTGTCCACTATTTCTATCTTTTAAAAGCACAAATTTTAAAACTGTTTATCAAAATAAAATTAACTGGTTTGTTTGCTTTTTTTGACTAAAACTGAACTCGAATGAATACAGTTGAACAGCCAACCACTTCAGGAATTATCCTGTTGGAAAATGTATTACTTTCTGCCACGGCAAACAACTAAAGATTCTGTAGCAACTAAGAATCCTGCAAAATGAAAAAATGAGTAAAGTTGAAGTAGTGCTTTCTTTTTTCAGTTCTACCTGGACAAAATTAAAAATATTTTTTTTTTCCTCCGTAAGTATGAAACATAAGGGAAAAAAACCCCCAAAAAACCCCGCAATGCTTCCCTCAGCAGCTCATTAAGTATATCTTTTGTCAAAACACAGATATGGTATTTTCAAGGGAGTTGATTTTCTCAGCTGACACTGCTGGCTGGACCACCACAACCTGCAAGATGTGCTCAAATGCTGACTACCGAGTTTTAGGGTTTAGTCTGTTCAAAACGTAAAGATTCTATTGTAAAACTGCATTGTTTGTTTTTTTAAGGGAGATGGGGAAAGGATACTGGGCCAGGTAGCAGTCAAAGATGCAGCAACTAAACCAGAATGATCAAAAATTCTGAAACTACTTGTCTTCACATTCAGATTGAACTCCATACAAAAGCTCCTTCTCCTTATTGGAGGGCAGTGAGTTCTCCCAGGAAGCCATGAACTTCCCAATTCAAGACTTGCCAAAAAGAGAGCAGAAAACAGCTCATGCGGAAATCTCAGATTAAAGAAAAGCTAAATTGTTAGAAATACCCACTCTTGGAAAGCAAATTTTGGGGGGAAAACCACACACAACCAAAACCCAAAAAATCAAACCCTCAGAAACCTAAAACCAAACACACAACTCACTAGAGCAAAAGATGTGACTCGAGATCCCAGAAGAACAAGAACTGTAAAGGTCACTTTGGGTCTTCACCTCATCACTTGGAGGGTGTTTTCCTTTAGCTCTGAAGGAATGAGCGTGAATAGTGGGCAAAACTAGCAGTAACAAAATATCAAATGGCATCAAAACAATGCATGCCACAGAAATTATGAAAACTGCAGTAGTTTATCCTAAGGTCACATCTGGAATTTCTCTGCTTATTACATTAAAATGTTGCAGCTGGCAAGGGGGTGGGAGAGGGGAAGGAAAAAAAAAGGCAAAAAAGGCACAACAAAAAATTAAGCAACAGTAAGAAGCAGTTACATTATTTCTACATGGACCAAAGTAGTTTTTTCTACACAGACCCCAGGACAGTTCAAGTTAAGTTGTCCTAAAAAGTACTTTTAATGTTCAACCAAACTTTCACAACAATTGGCATTTTTATTTACTTTTGCCCCAAATAATGGCTGTATCAATCTGTATTTAGTGCAGCCTATTTCCTGAATCTCCTACACTGACGTCCTTTCTCTTCCAGTCATATGCTGCTAACAAACACACTCTTAGCTCTATTAGGGCAAGTTCCATTAGGTTACCTTTCTGTACTTTCAGAAAACCTCTTTTGTTTTCGAAGCAAGAGCCTTTTCACAAAGCTGAGAAACCATGTCTCTGACAGACACAACAGTCTATGAGATGTAACATGCAGTCAAGACTAAGGCATAGCACTCTCCCACTGAGTTTAACAGCATTAATAACTGCTCTTCAGGTAGATGTGTAAATTTTAAATGCCTTCAAAAGACACAGTTCATACAGTTACAAGAACACTGATGCTTCTACATGACATCTTCTGTGCATAGGAATGGAGGCAAGCATATCCCTTTACCCTGGCATCCTTGAAGTACAGTTAACAGGACAAAGTTGTTCAGTGGATTTTTTGCCTTATTTCTTATTAAAAGTTGAAGTATTTCTAATTTATCTCTTCTGCCTTTTGGATTTCACAGGCTACTGTTATCAATAAACTACAGAAAGAACCTATATATGCATTAAAACAAACCTTTCCTATGCATCTAAGATTACTAGGAGCAGAGGATGGAATCTCATGGTCAAATGCAAGAAGCCAAGAGTGCAGGACTGACATGTTTTGGTGGGGAAAGCTTTATACGGCCATTTTAAGTAACACGTTCAACCTACAACAGAACTGGAGGAAAGAGCAGCCTTTAGTGCATCTAATCCATAAAAGAATTCAGAGCACAGCAATGCCCCAACTAGCTCTGCTAATCCATCTGACTGCACAGTGACCCAGCAAGTGGCAGGACCCTGCTGACAGACAGAAAGGCGGGATCATACATCACCGCAACAGCATGTAGCAAACTTGGTGTAAGCCATTAGGAATCCAGAGCTAAATTTTTGTGTCTGAGCAACGAAAGCACTGCAATCATCCACAATTATTATCCAAACCTGTAATTTTTAAGTATACTAACTTCTCAGACACTGTTTTCAATGTGTCATTAAGGCTGAAGTTGTGGACTAAGGAAAAAAAGAAATGAAATACTCCCATGCAATCTTTTCTTTACAAACTGTAAGATGACTAGAGAACAACACAATAAAGTGGCAGTGATTTTCTTCAGCTCAAGACAGCCACTTCATTAAGTCTTATTCTGATCTACTCTTTCTTAAATATTGAAGAGAATCCACACAGCTGCTTTCAAATGTTGTGAAACATTTTTTGGTTTTGTGGTTCTGTCAACAAAGACCTCCATTCTGAGCAAGTATCAGTGAACACAATGATGTTAAACTGGCAAAACTCTTCATTTTCCACAAAAACGTTTTTGAATCCTGAACTAAAAACCAGGACATGAATTTCAGTCCCACTTCCAAATCCGTATTTGTTTACTTAAAAACATGGAAAAGTCCCAGGCCAGCCAGAGTTTTATTTTTATTCTAAGTAACAGCTGTCACAGTATATGATAAGAAAAGAACTTGCCTCTGCCACTACAAGTTACTCCACAGAGCTGTGGCATTTAGAAACAAAAGAAGTGAGAAGCATCTAGCTCACATAATACACTACAAAGCAATACATCCTTTAAACAAAATGCTTTTAATAAAAAGGTTTTGGAGACTTCTACTTAGTGTGGGCAGTAACATCAGTAAGAATCAACTTTGTGTAGAAAAGATTCTGCAATTAAGAGCTCACATAGGTTACATAAAAACAACGCAGTAAATCTCTCACAAAGATGTGCTGAAGACACTCATTAAGAAAGAGAATATAAGGTAATCCTTGCAAAATACCTGCTTTGGCTGACACTTCCCTGTAATAATTTGTTGACTCTTCTGAGGGCACTGGCTTATTTAAAGATATGCTTACAAGGTCAAGTCATAAGATTGCAGTTGTTATGTAGGTTATCACAAGTTACAGCTCAGCATCTTCAAAGCCAGAAACAAGTTTTCAATGAACAGAACAACAGGAAGACAGTCAACACCACAACATGTAAGTTACACAAATCCTGCCCTTTGCCTAGAATGCCCCCAAACAACAGATTTGAAAAATCTTAGACTTCTGATTTAAGGTTAGAAGACATTTTCAATGCTTCAGGTTTGATTTTTCATTGTTACAACTTGTACAGCTACTTGTATGGGTTCCTTCAGTAAAACAGACCATGTAAACCCAAGAGATACTACTTACCACTGAAAGCACAAAATTGAGAAGGGCTGTCCCACTATGGAAGAGGATTGTCACCAGTGTTGTAACTGTAGTGAACAAGAGGCTCACGTTGCGACTCATAACTATCCACAGAGACTCCAGGATCTGGAAAAGGAAGCAGAAGCAAAGATAAAGTCAGGCACTGTTATTAGCTAGGACAGAGAACTGCTTAGAGTGATTCATCTCCATCCAGCCATACAAAGATTCTTCCCTCAATCCTAAGTTACAGCAGATAATGTCAAGTGAAAACATCTACTTTAACAAAATACAATTTCTAGGTTTTAGAATTTTTCTTCCAATACTCAAAATCGTGTAATTATGCAAAATTGCAAAAAAAAATAATCTAGATGCAGTGACACTTGTTTACTGTGATTAACTACCATCAATTGAAAGCAGATCTTCTCTTGGAAGAGAAGACCCATCTTTTCAAAAGCAGAAACGCTAAAACACAAATAACAAGGAGTAACATCAAAAGGTAGAAATAAATCTGAAAACAGCTCCAAATCAAGTAACACGATTACTACTCTAATAAGTCTTAAAACATTTTTATGGCAATGAGATGCGCAATTTTTATAATGTATGCAGACAACAACATAAGATGTGGTTTTCGGTAGAGATGCATCGGCTAGTCAAGTAATTACAGAAAACAGATCAAACAATGCTAGACAATCTATTAAATTTTTTACTGGCTTAGGGAACTGATTGCTGATTAGTTACAGATAGTGAAGAGCAGTTTCTAGACATGCCTTTAAACATATAATTCCCATGACAACCAAATTAGGTTATATACGGATGCAGACACATCAATCTGAATAGGACAGCAACTTCATGAGAGATCATGGTCATAAAAGCATGGCATGGCACGGCATCCTAAACACAATGCACAGTAGTTTCCGGAAAAGTATTTCATTTTCAAGGAACAGAGTAAGAACGTATTAGCCAAACAGATTGAAACTTGTGAAAGAAGTAAGGTTTCAATCAAATAGCTGCAACTCTTTGAGATCAATTCATTTAACTAGGAAAACTGTGAAAAGTCTGAGACAAAAGCTCTTGTCAAGGTTCAAAGTTATATCTAAATGTTTCAAAACTAGCAACGGTTACTTTTAGTTTAATGAGTATCTTAATCAGGCTGTATTAAAATCTAAATCCAAACTTCCAAACAAACCTAACAGCTGGCAGTTATAGAGCAGACAAAGGAGTGTGAGAAGTGTGTCTGCTACTCCTTTGAAACTGAATGAAGTATATAGAAAACAATTTAGTAAGCATAAATTTGGGAGGGAGTAAGTGCTGAGGGAAGTGACAGGGAATTACAACACATACTAAAGCCAGAAAGATCTACTTAGTTCATGCTTCTTATTACTTAACAGGAATTATTAATTTTAAGGCTCATCTTTCAAACAGATTTTATTAGTCTCTCTTGAGAATTCAAGTGAGATTAGAAGTGAAAAGGACATTCTGCTGAAAAACGTTCTCCCTCTGGTACCTGTCCCCTTCCTTCTCCAATGGATTAAGAATTCATTCTGGTGGCACAGTGGTGGTATAAACTCTTGAAGTCACCAGGTAGCTTTATGAAATGTGCATTACCCTATAAATGTGTACTACACTGTAACTGTAAACACAGAAGACAGTGATTTCTGAGGGAACAGTTTGTAGCTAAAGCAGATGCCTTCCAATTGGTATTCAGTAAAAGTAAGTACTGTTGCTGCTAGTAACAGGGCATAAGTTGAGTGCTAACTATGCAAGTTTCCAGTCCCAGCCATTTAAGCCTGTTACTAGACCTCGCCATGTGAACAGGAGCCTGGTGCCACGAGCTGGGTGTCTCCTGTTTTGATACGAGTTCAATCACCGAGCAGCAATAAAGAAAAATAGAGACACAGGTTGAAAATGAAGGCCCCTGTAACATGAGCAGCTCCTTGGGGAAGAAGGCATTGAAGGCACATAGCTTTAAGAGCCAGGAAAACGCTGCTTTTGCTTTAAGCAAATGCAGTAGCAACTAAAGAAGGGGGGAAAAAACCCACAACAAAACAGACAAGCAACAGGCTGAAGCACCTGCCATGATCTGGAAAAGTAATGCCTCTACAAGTATCATACACCATATAGTCCAGAACAGAGGTCAAGGGTGGAGGTGATCCAGAAACAAAAGACCTTATAAAAGGTATGAAGATGTGCATATCAGTTCCAGCTTTCCATATTTAATAGCTCTTGAGCCTGCTCACTTTTATTTCTGTGACTCAGACCATTAAGGATAGTGGCTATTGGGCTATTGCTGCCAACCGCACAGTGTCACCACTATGGTATTCGATTCTCATAGCTTATGTAAGCTAGGGACTCATGACTGCCAAGGACTAATCACTTTGAATACATAATGATAAAAATTAGTAGGTTATAAAACAAACCATTACCATAAAGTGTGTAGGTTTTAAAGATTAAAACTAGTCTGATTTTACAGTCTTCTAAATATTAATCATAGCAATCGTTAATTCCCTCCCTCATACACTACACTTCAGTTACGCAGATACTGGTAAGCAGTTCACAAGGGCTTGTTCTATCTGCTACAAGAAAGCATACATCTGGTGGGAGCTGGGAAATTTCCTTCAAAATAGGATGTTCCTCCAGTATAGGTTGTATTTCTGTAACACTTTCCCTAGAAGCTGATAACCAGAAGTATACAACTGCAGTTAGTTTGAATGCAGCTATCAGACAGTTCAATCAATATTGGGAACAGTTCTCATCAAAGAACATCTGTGTTAGGTACAGCCATTGATCGGGCCTGTTGAACCAGTTACCACAAGCATTTCCTTTAGAGTAAGCATGGATAGTGCTTTTAGTTCAGCTCCAGTTATGCCTTATGAAAGCGAATGCATCTGTTAGGACTCACCTCCAGCTACAGAGTAAGTTCCTCTTTATGTATGTGTGCCATTAAAATTTCAAGACACACACTTCTCATTACTAGGATGAGAAGACAGACATAGCAGACATTAATCATTACTGAAAACAGTATCTGAAAGTGCTCAAATACTTTGCTAAGAGTCACACAATCAAAACACACGTACTTACACCTGAGTTCATAATGCCTTTTGATTCCCAGAGCAAACTGCAGCTGAGTTAATGAGCTCAGTTACTCTACATAAACAAGTGCCAACACTTTGCCAGCCAAGAGCAGTACTCCAAAACACAACTAAGTGTGAATATTTACACAATAATTATACTTTTAATATTACTGTTATTTAGTAACTCAAAACCTCAGCTTTTTCCCCAAAACAATGCTTTGTAAGTAGCCTTAGAAGATCGGTGTTTAAGGGAGCTAGGAAGCTGTACAGAAATTAGGACTCCCTTACACATCAGATTGTGACGATCATCATCAGCATCTTTTGCTGTGCCTTTCCAAAATCTAATGGACAAGAAATCAAAATTGCACTTAATGTTCTCAGTCACACAAGGTGTCCTACTGGCCACTAAAACTGGCCACTACCTGAAAGCAAGGTTTAAAAAGTATTTGACTGAAACAAGTTCTTTGCTGAGAACTTTGATTCAGCAACCTTCTGGAAGCCAGGTAACTTCATGTACTTAATCTGATCGTAGAGATCATTAAGAGGTTTATAAAGGGAATAAAACTGGAAACTAAGAATGATTAGGAAAACATAAACAACCTTGTTGTTCTGTTTATTCTTAATATTTTTTTCTGTTCTGGCAATTCAAAAATGCCAGCAACTGAGCAGGATAATAATCCTTTCAGGTAAAAGACCAGCAAAGGACTTTGTGAAGAAAAATACAGTACATACAAGATCAAGGGCCTCTTGCTCCCATTAAAAGCTGATTTCCGAATAAACCCACAAAGTTCTGGGTTAATATTTTAGGGCTCAACAGCTTATTTTTCAAAAACATTTCTGCTTGACCTTTACATGAAACAGAGACAAAACAGCAACATAAAAAGGACAATCATCACATTTCAGCATCACATTTCTAACTTCCTTATTGTAGAGAAATCAACTTCTCTAAAAATATGCATCAGGTTCAATTTCACCTACACTGACAAAAAAAAACCCAAAACAAACACAACCACCCCAAAACCACAACACCCATTATGAATAGAATACCAAACCTCAAAAAAAAAAAAAAAAGTTGAATTATTATCAAAGAAAGGACTTTAAAAGGCTACAAATTTAGGACATTACTTGAAGAAGTTCTCAGGACCAAAGATACATGGTAACTCGGTCGAATATTTGAGAAACTGACTTCCTGTGAAAACACGCAGAACAGTCATGCTAAAGCATGGATAGAGAAACATGACTGAGAGTATGGGGTGCAAAATTTGAAGCATAAGTTAGGATCCCCTCTAGCTCTCTCCCCAAACTAACAACAGGATATGAACCCCACTTCAGAAACACATCACTGGATAAACGGTTTATAACTCTACTTCTTCTAAAGAATATTTCAAAAAGTGTTGGTGCCACCAAAGCCTTTAGAAAAAAAAAAAGCATACCGATGATTTGGAAAAGATTATCTTCATATTGAATCTTCAGGCAATTTACATGTTTCTATAGTGAGTTACTTTAAAATTAAGGTCTGTCTACATGGAACTGGAGCTAAGTATAACTGCTATAATGAACAGTGCATATTAAGGAGGGGTACAGAAATCATCCTTGTTTTATCTGATGCTCACAGTTAAAGTACTGAATCAATGCACATTGTTACAAATTAAACAAATGCCAGTGATTCCCCAGCACAGCTACCACATATTTTCAACTCTCATACTAAAGTTTGTTCTACTACAGGATAAGTCTGAAGTTAAACACTTGCACCTAATCTTGTTTTAATGTTTTTCTTACAACAAACACTCCTTCTCTTACCAAGGAGGAAGAACAGTTCCTACGATTTCCATCAATGGAAAGAAGCTTATCTTGTGATTGTGACACTGTCAAACAGCTGTATTTTCAGAGATTACAATATCATCTGTACTACTAAAAACTGTTTCAGAAAGCCAAGGGGCCAGTGAGACAGTTATTCTCCAGTAAACTCTAGTGTCAATATATGTGTATGTATTTTTTACATGCAAATAGTGTAATCTTAGCTTATTCTTTTCCAAAGGTGAAGGAAATCTCACCACAAAACACAAAAAAGCAAACAAAAAACCCCACGCAAACAAAATATCCAACTTAATGAATGAAGAAGCCCTGCAGAACAACCCCCCTCAGAAGCACCCACATGATTAAAAGCATTCATCTTTCCTGATTCAGTATGCCGTTCTCTTAACTCCAAACAAAAGATTTTCATGTTCTGATAAAAACATAAATCATGAATACAGTAAGCCTCTATTGTATCCTAGGGTAGGGAAGAAAGATCCTTACAAACACTGGACTTCAGTCAAAACTATTCTTATTTTCATCCTCTCCAAATTTTAATGTCCTAGAAAAGCATAGAAATCGATTTTCATCAATTTCACATCTGAAATATCAGTGTGAGTAATATTTATGCAACTCATTATGGAGGAGCAAGCCAGCAAGGAAAATGCTACCCTGTAAGGATGTGAATGCCGATATGCCGACCAGACCCAT
>VXBZ01011886.1:0-45237 GCA_013399135.1 Heliornis fulica
TATATAAGCTACATTTAGCATATAAGGAAAGAATTCATTGCATCTCATTTAACCATTTAGAAGTCAGATATCTTCTGCACCAGTATTCTAGTCTTTCCCTTAAGCCCGTGCAGAAAGAAGGGCACCTTAAAATGCTACCTTATTGTATCCTTAGCTATATGTTTAACATAGGTCTGTTGAATTTCCCTCTGCAGGCACTTACTACTGAGTTACCTCTCACCACTGACTGTAAGTGGAGCCTAGACAAGCAGCTTAGATTAAATGCCTGAAACTTGGATGCTTTAAAGATTGATCTATTATTAAAACTTACATGAAGTGTTTCCATTAAAGAACTGTATGTTGAGGGTCAGTTTAAATTGGACATTTCTGTTTTCCTGGTGCATTAAATGGTCAAAACTGATCACAAGGAATGTGGAGTATAAGGAACAGCTATCCAAGTCCCATGAGAGTCCTTTATTGTGACTAGATATATTGTTTTGGCTGAGTTTTAGGTATGAATTCAGCAGTACTTAATGCCTTGGTTCCCTTGCACTAGGAAGTGAAGCATCAGATTGAGATGAACCTCAGAAGATTTCTTAAAATTTCAAGGACTTCAGGAATTTATATTTCGTACTCACATTGTAACAGACTTTAAAGAACATCAGTTTGCCCGAGTATTTGGAAAATGGCCAGTTGCAGTAGTTTTATTATTTTACTACTGCAAAACCACAAACACAAGAGGGACTTGCCACACACAGAGCTTTCCCCTTAAAATATGCACATTTTCACTGGTGTCCATAAACTGTGGTGCAGGCCATTTTGTGTAAACGGTCTGTTAAGCTGTCCAGTGTTTTCCCCTCTCTAGGGAAGAGCTGTTTGTAACAACTTATTCCATACTTACACTATTTGCTTTCCTAGCAAAGAGAAAAGTCCTTCTGATTGATGCCGAAATCCCATTGAAATCAAAGTCGTATATGTGCTATTCAGCAGGAGTCTAAGTCCTACCCACCCAATAATGAAGGATTATTCTAGCAGTCTGCTGAAGAACTGTCAGATAGAGAAAGGCTGACCCTTTACCCTTCACCTTTCCAATACCAGTAAAAAAGATTCTGAACCTAAATGAGCTGCAGTGTTTTAAAGTAAGAAAAAATAATCCATCTTTAAAGTCTAGGTGTCTTTAGATCAGCAGGTGTTATAAGGATTGAGGTAGGGTCTCATGCCAGGTGAGATGTCATGGAAAGTCCAGGATGCCCAGTACGATGGGCAGATTTGGCATAGAACCTATGTCTTTCTGGTCCAGCAGTTGGAATTGTGTGGTGTCTTAGATGTCTATGTGTGGACACCTGAATTTAACACCAAGCTCCCATAGTTAACAGAAGTACAATCCAGAGTGAGTGAGCCTAAAAGAGAGTTTATCTGAGGCACAGTTTGGGGTTAGCTGAATTGCTCCGTGCTGACTAAGTACACTACGTTTATGTCCAATAACAAGAATGGGAACTTAGATGGTGGCACACAGGCACCTATCTTTGTATAGACCAAACCTCAAAGTATCTCAATCCAGAAATTAATCCCATTCTGAAATCACTGAATATGTGACATCCAGTTTACTATGAATTAAATTCATCCATAGCAGGTGAAATTGGAATTGGAAGGATAAATAGTTTGATTTCAGGTTCAGAGCATGAAAAGGCAAACTTACTTAAAGTTAAAGCAGACTTCTACATGGGCCAGGTATTTCAGATCCTCTCCTCTCATCTAAAAGTCAGCTTTTTCCACTTTCTTTTGCTTTGACAGAGCTTTCTTCCTAACAATAGCAAAGTTGTGAATTATTAAGATTTGTTTGATCCTCAATTTTAAAATTATTCAGGGAAAGAATGGTTTTCATCAGTATTTCCTCCAGGTTTGTTTCCTTTCAAATCACTCGTGTACTTTCACTCCTGTGTGTTTGAGACAAGCCTTCATTACAGTTCCTGTTGAAGAGGATCAGTTTGTTTGTTGTTGCTGTGTTTGTCAGTCATCACCCCAAGGAGCCAAGAAATTTCCTGTGAAAGTGAAAACATAATGTTGCTGTTCTGAGAATTGTGTGATCTAATTAAGGACACACTAAGTAGTAGAGAGAAATATCAGACAGCAAGGCTTAGAGGATTGGATTACTGGATTTATCATGGGTATGACAATTTCGATATTGATAAGCAGTAGGTATGAGGGTAAAGGTTATTTTTTAAAAAATATGCTGTTATATTTGTTGTTGTGTTACTCTTAAGGAGCTAGGTTTTGTATTTAAGAGAGCATGCCCCTTCCCGTACCCCTGCTGTACCAACTTGAGAATGAAAATGAATTGTAGAAAATACTGGGTCAGCGCTTCTTTCTTTGCTTTGTTCTTTAAGGTAAAGTTGGTTCTGTAGCTCTAAAAAACCAGCTTGGCTCTATCCGTATGCACATGTCAATGTACTCCTTTTGTAGGAGACAGGAAAGAAACTGGAAAGAGAAAAAACCCGACAGACTAGAGGAAGAATTTAGAGAAGCCAAACCCACACTCCCCATCTAGGCAAAAATATGTGATGTGAGTGAATAAATTGATGAAGTAAGAAAAAGGAATAGATTAAAAAGGTGTTGGAGGATGGGACACTTGTGGCAGTGGGTTTGTGACGAGGCATGAGAATGGTGATGGATCTTAAAATTCACATGGAAGACACTGACAATTGCTTGGTGCTCAGCCTGAGAAAATTGGTTTCCTTCCTGTTTTTTGTAGGATATTTGATCGAGTTTTTAATTGGGTGCCTGATGTCTGCTCACTGCATGAGACTTGAGCCACAAGGAGGTTCTGGTGTAGCTACTTACCAAGGAAGTCTCCTAGCGTTTATTGGCCAGGGCAGCCAAAGCTGCAGCTGTTGCAGGGATTTGTGAAAGAAATCTTTGGTCAAGCAACCCAAACCTAGAAGCCCTCTGAGGTTAGAAAATGACTGGCAAAGGGATTTCAGGTGCTTATACTTGGTGTCCTGCCACAGGTGGGGTTACAGCTTGACTACCTCCTGGAATGACTCACAGCTAAGAGATGGAGAGGACCAAGGTCCACAATGTGGGCAGAACCAGCCTTGGCTTAGTGCACAGGAAAGGCATCCTGATGTATGCACAACAGTTACACTCTTGGATGGGTTTTGCCTGGAAAAGTAGTGGAGATGCTTACAGCGTTGCTTTCCTGATTTTTCTATTCCTCAGGCAACCCAGGCTACTCTGTCTTTCCACATGAGTATCTGTCTTGTTTCATCACTTCCAGGGCCCATACTGTGCCATGCATAGATGTTTTCTTTACCATATCTTTTCCAGATCACCAGTTCTTTTTAAAGTAACACTTCTGTGATACATCTCCCTTCTGCATTTCTTTTAATTAGTGTCACTGGTACAGAGGCTTTCAGTCTCTACCAGCCTTGCATATCCTCTTGGTCACCTGTGGGACTGGCCAGTGGTGTTAATCACACAGCAGGTTTTGGGATAGGCAAGGCCTTAATGAAAATGGGTGGGAAGGAGGGCCAAGATGGTCCAGGTGTGTGACTGCTTTCACTATGTGATGCTGTCTGGTGCTAACCCCACGCCACCTTTTTTCTCCCCTCACCTACCAAATATGCCCTGTCTTTCTCCAGCATCCCTGGGTTACTCTGGAATCACCTGGAAAGATGAGGAGGTGAGAGAGCAAAACCTTATTGAGCCACCTATGCAAGAGAGAAATTCTAGATTAAATTTATTTTCTGTTTTAATAGTTCAACGCCTCTGTGACAGGAACTTGTTCCTTTATAGGGGGGATACTTTTCTTTTGCCAAGATGACCCTTATAAATATCTGCACACCAGCTGTGATAGGTTTTGGGACTATTACCTTCCTGCTACTGATCTTGCCAAGATCCTCAAGAGTGACCAGTAAAATCTGATTCTTTTGACTTAATTTGATTGCAAACTGTGAGGGACAAGACTTTCAATATTTTACAACAGGATCATATCTCAGGACAAAAAAAAAATATCTTTCTGTAATAAGGAGGAGACTGTATGAATTGTATGAGGAAACTGAAAAGAATTAAAGCAGCTAAATGAATTTAATTACTTGGCCAATACTACTCTATATTCTACACCATTACTACTACAAAATTGTAGCTCTGGCTATAATCATGTAACAGCAGCCAGAATTTTCACTGAGTTGCTTTTTTCCAGAGTTTTATAGTTTATCTCTAAATTTAAGTTTTGGTATGAACCATGCATACAGAAGAAACAGCCCTTCCAGAAAATACTGGGGGGAAAAAAAGCCATCCTATCTTTTAACTGTGAGGATGCTTTAGGGATGAAGAAGTAAACATTATTTAACAATAATTTGCTGCTTTCCTCCCAAAACAGAGAAGCAAAGATCGTGGTAAATGATTAATCTAAAGTGAATCTATATTTGCTTATGTTTTAAAAGGGAAAATAAAAAATCACATACACTTGAAAATGATGTGTCATCATCATTTTGTCATAAAACTCTGATAGTTCATAGGTGTCTTATAGCATGAATTTCACTCCAACCAACAGTTTAAATTCTTTTCCTTCTAGATCTGATTTACTAGAAACTTTTAAAAATACTAAACATATTTTAGTTAACATTTCTAGATATGACTAATAGCTTCAAAATAATCAGGGTGGGATGCTTAAAGTTTGTATTAAAGGGAGGGATCACTGCATTTTTTGAATACAAAAACCTCTTAAGGACTGCTAGATCGATACTAAGTAGTGGGTGGGATATAACCTGCAGCAGTGTGCGTATTGCAGATGAAGCTTGTAACACATGTCAAAAGTATCACAGGAGTGTTAAGTATCAAGCGAGAAATCATATTCCGTGAAATCAATGGAAATTTTGCCAGGACTTCAGGGGGGCCAGGATTGCCCTTAGTTTTCCTTGCTTTCTTCAAATACTCAGCATCTGCTTTGAGTTTCCCAGCCACCCTTTTCTAAACACATATAAAGCTGAGTGTTAAAGGTTCTCTCTCTTTCTTTAGCGACCTCAAGGCATAATGTGTAAGCTGTAGGAGAGTACTAATCTTTGTTTCGGAGTCTTTTCATCTGATAGGTCAAATGGATAACGGAGGCAATTAAATGGAATAGGCCAGCTCTCTGTGACAAGTCTGAAATGACCTCAAGGCATGTAGAGGCAGTAGTTCAGCAGAAATCATCGATCCTCCAAAATCAACATTGCAAAATGAAAAAAAAAATGCACTTTTAATGCTCATTATTTTCATGAGTATGCAGCTGAGAGCAGGTTGCTATACATCACCAAGCAAAAGGTACTGCACTGTAGACTTTATTTTGATCAAAATCCCATAGTCTTGGAGCTGCTTGGAAGTCTGCCTAAGACTGTATGAAAGCTTTTTAAGCATCTCCCGATGTGAAGCAATCCTTGCAGCTGTTTAACACACCTTTCCAAACATACAAAGGCTGGAAACTTGCCCAGCTGTAAATACCAGAAGAGGACTAGGTTG
Source organism: Heliornis fulica (assembly GCA_013399135.1). Lineage (NCBI taxonomy): Eukaryota > Metazoa > Chordata > Aves > Gruiformes > Heliornithidae > Heliornis > Heliornis fulica. The sequence continues at coordinate 5,479 of VXBZ01011886.1, forward strand.
TAGCAATGCAATGTCCCTAGTCTGCTTCAGGAATAAGCTCTTTGTGCTCTAGCATCCCTCACGAGTGGGACAGATGGCTGACCCCAGCACAGTATGCAACATGAAATTCTTCTAACACTCTGAGATGCCTTGTCAGAGAGCAAGACCATAAAACCAGCAGAGAGAACCTGTTAGTCCTTCCTGAATATTTTGCTGCAGAAACTGGAGAGAAATGATGTGAGGTGACTGACTGGCATTCTGCTTTTTTCCGTTGTGAAAGAATTCAGGCTCCTGTTAGAGACAGACTACCTCAGTGAAAATGTAGAAAAAGGTTCACAGAGTTTCTATGCAGATGAAAAGTCTCCTGTATACTTTCAGGATTAATGCACTTTCATGTTCTCAACTGATGTTTTTCCTGGAATAAAGAAAAGCAATTGAATAAAGACTCTGCGAGTACAAATGCACGAAGCTTACAATCCCTCTATGGCAGAAATGAACATTGTGCTGAGCTGAGGACAAAGCGCCGTGCCTTAGTTGCATTTCATCCCATCTCTAGCCTTTTGCCTCATGAATCAACCAGGAGGTCCCAAGGTGACTCAGTCACCCTTGAAATGTTTCTAGCAGATCTGACAGTTGATGGGCACTTTCGAAAAAATGACCTTTTTCTTTCAGACAATGGTCTTAATCACTCCTCGCTCCATGTTTGAAGCGTGTAAAATATAACCCATTTTATCTCCAATAAAATAAAAACAAAAGTTAATTAACAGTGTAATTTTGTAGTGCTCCTTATAACAAGGAAGGATAATACAAAAGGAAGGATAAAGAAGAGGATGCATTCTCATTAATCTCTTTCCTTTTCTTTCAACTGGACATTACTCTCTCAGTTGACCCAGGAGGGTATTCCGCTGAATTCATTACCTTGGCAGGTCACCAGTTGTTTGTGTTAACCTAAGGGTTCCATTTACCACCAGTCCATGCAGCCGCAGCCGAGTCAACACTGACCTGGCTCTGCTCCAGGAAGTCTTAATTTGTCCAAATGTCCTCCTAGCTATCAGTAAACCTTTTGCTCAGCCACACGTTGTAACTCTTAAAGTAGCTATTCTTTATTGCATGTGGGTTGTCTCACACTGCACTTCAGAACCCTGAGCCAAAGATGAATAAATAACTTTGGATCTGGAGATGGGGGGAGATGGAGCAAGAAGTCATAGCTGTGTAAGATACTTGAAAGGCCTCATTAGATGTCAGTGTAGCTGCTGCATTAAGCATCAGTTGTTGCTGTCAACTCATCTGTTTGGCTCTGTCGTACTTGGAGAGCTTGCAGTTGACAACCCAATATCTACCACCAGTGACAAAGAGGTGCCTAATTTTTTTGATCTTGAGGTGTTGACTTGCTTTGGTGGATCTTATATCTCCCTTTCACATGTGCTCCCCAGCTGTTCCTGTGCCTCAGATCTGTGTTTCAACCATTTTTGTGGTTAGAGGGCTAATGTGTGAATTCAGCTGAGAACTTGTAGGGGCTTCCTTACACATTAAACTGGCATTGTGGAGAACGCCCTAGGCAGAAGTAAAGTGATGCTGCTTGTGGATATTTTCAATGGTAACATTTCAAAGATGTCAGCATAAGCAACCTTCTTCAAGACAGAATTTTGAGGAAATGCAGCAATTTTTTTAAGTGAAAGCACATACCTGGCCTTGTGGCCTTTGCTATACACTGGATCGTCAGAGGTGGCAGCAGTAAAAGGTGCTTGAGGCAAAGCCTGCAGCTGCTCCTCATGAAAACCAGGAGTTTGTGTAGCCTTTTAATTACTACATAACCACTTAAAAAAGAAAATTATTTTTTCTAGCTTACATTATTATTTCTTTTGATCTTTAGAGTATGATGCAAAAATTGCCTGTATTAAGATCTGGATTTTTAAAATAGGGATGTAATCTGAACGTGACACTAGGATGCTGGGACTCTTTCTGACTTGGTTTCTCAAGCTGCTTGACACATGTCAACTGCTGAGCCTGCCTCACCTCTTCTATTAGGAAATGTTGATGTTTTTTATGAGCTTCAAAAAGACTGTTTAATTAACAACAGCTTGTAGAGTGATTTCAAGATGGAAAAACACAACAATTATTACAAACAGTAGAGGAACTGCAGGCTAATTTTCATTGATGATAATGTTGATTAACAAATTTACAGCTTTAATAAACACTGTTACAGCTTTTGAGTGCAAGAGCAGGTGAAGAGTTGCCATGAGAACTGATGCAGCTGAGCATGCTGCAGCTCAGCGCTACTGATGTCTCTTTATTATTATGATAATTGTATTCATTGATTGCTACGAGTAGATTTACAAAAGTGAGGGACTGTCACTCCCTCATTAACTGTGCCTCATGGTGTACATGCTGTGTGTTGCCTGAAAGGAACAGGCACCCCGTGACAGACTCACTCCCCTTTCTCTTTCTTCCAGCCACCTTGTGACGGTCTCTCTCCCGGGTGGATGCTAACACAAACCAACAGAGGTCTGTAAGGCACCATAAATCAGGACGTTCTACAGCATGAGAAATAATTTACAAGTGTTGCCCCTTCTTTGTACAACACACTGTATTTGTTTAACCTTCTCTTCTTAAAGAATTTTCTATTTTTTTTTTTTTAATGTAGAGTCATTTTGCAATGACTTGGGGCAACACTAAGGAGCTTCTCAGTAGTCCGAGAATTTCAAGACAGTTCATTTTCATCTGCCACTACCTAGGTTCCTTGTTTTGTCCAGCTCTAGTAAACAGTCCACTCAGTAGTGACAAATTAGTTAGTGTCTAGGTAATCATTTCTATTTCCCTAAACCAGCTCAAACTCATTTAAGGGGGATAAATATAGGTACAAACCTCATCTCATTCTTTTCAAACTCTGCCTCGTGAGTTAATACCATATTAGTTACTTGTTGCCTTAGCAACACAATTAAAGCCATATTTTAAAAAGGAAAAGACACTCTCTGGTTCCTCTTCAGTAATAAGCTGAACTGCCCTTCTCTGCTGCCCTGTTCTTATTTTCAGTGAAATACTGGCTTTTTTTTAAGTAAGAAAATTATGTTTTCTGCATTTCCCTTTTCTCAACATTATGGTCATTTTAACTAAAATGATTGCTGAAAAGTGTGTACCTTTGGCATGATTTGGCTTTCAGATAACCAGCTGAGAAGAGCTGTCATTCTTGTCCTTCACATGGTTCTGTTGAGGTTCTCACATAGCTATGGCCTAATGTAAAATGTGTATTGTGTTATAGGGAGCTTGGTATGGAAGCGTTCTGCGTCCTTTCAGCTGTGTGCTGTAGCCGTCAAGGTCACACAACCTGTCTCTCTTACTCGTCTGACTCCCTAGGCAGAAAGGGGGCAGCTTGGATTGTTTTCACGCATTTCACTGAGTTTTGTGTGACCTTGATCCCACTCACGGTCAACAGATCCATATCTTGCTGTTTGAAGATCCAAACGATGAGATTTGACTGACAGCACTGGGCTGTTCCTGATGGATGTGCTGTGGTACCAAGATACAGGGGAACAGGGCTTGGCTCTGAAACTCCATACATAGTTGCAATAGTTGCGTCTTGCCCTTTTACCAGTGTGAAGATAAATCAGAACAAGATCTCTGAAGTTATGTGTGCACTGTGGAGAGCCTGTATGTGTTTTAATAATTCTGGTTTTGCCTGAACACCAAGGCCGTGTGATCAGACTTTACACTCTGGGAATTATTTGCAGCTGCAACTAAGTAGATCAGTTTTCTTGCGCAGTTAGTGAAGAAACAGACCTTTTCAGGGGGCAATTCAGAACCAGTAGTTCCCTTAGAGCTCCAAGGACTGCTCTTTCGCCATTGCCTAAAGACAAAACCTAAGCAGACTATTTTGCTCAAACAGACACTTCAGGTAACTAAAACACGGCCTAGGAGTAGTTCGGTGGGACCATTGCAAATTGCCATGGGGGAAATTATCAACATGAAATGCCATTGTGCCTTTACAAAGCAGCTACAAGTAAAACAGCCCTTGATTTAGCAGATCTGCTCCCTGTGTATATTCAGAAGGAAGTCTGATAAGTAAATAATTTAATGGGAGTTTACAGCCAAGTAGGCAGACAGTAGCATGTTTTGTCTCTCTACCATCAACAAGCAGGTAGTCACAAAGTCCAAATCAGTTATAATGCATAAAATAACACATTATGCCAATAAGAGTAAAATCTGAATGTGAGGTGCTATACTAACAAGTGCCTGGTTTTTATTAGTAAAGCCTTTAATTTGCTAAATGGTACATGTAATGCAAAGGACCAGATTAATTTTAGATCCCAGTTGAGCTCAAAAGGCTGAACTGAGCTGATCTGATGATCAGCTGATAAACATAGGTAATCACAATATCATTTTAACAGGATCTGTATGAAAATGAATAGCTCTTTCTTGGATGGCTGCTCAGAGCTCATCACCAGGAATACAACTTCAGTTTTTTTTTTCATTTCATGTACCAAAGTCAAGAGTGCATGATATAAATGAGAAGTTAAGCAAATACATTCATAACATTTGCACAGTGCGGTATGTAATTAAAAAGATAAGTAATAAGGTTTGGGAATAATGTGAACAGCTTGACTTTTCCCTGACTATTACTTAAGAACTTGAAATGTGAGGCGTGTTTTAGTTAATGAAAACCACCCTACATTAAATAATGACAGAATGTAAGGGCTGTGTGCCTTCTTATCAGCAGAGTAAAAGCAGAGAATACATACCACCCGTTGACTGATCTCACATCACAATATTTTGATTACTATTAGTAGTCACATGCTTCAGTAATCATGAGGACTCTGATACATCAGTCCTGCTCCCACTGTGTTAAGTGGCGGAATTAAGCCTCCCATAGGTTTCAGTAACTACAAAATGTAGCCTTAAACAGTGAACCTAGGAACAAGAATATGGGGTTATTTACTGAGCTGTCTGTATGATTTCAGTGTCAAAGTCCCTTGGACCTTACTCAAATATATTTCTTATTCCCATTAATTGTAATTAGAGCTATGTGAGAAACAAAGTTTTGGTATTCTGTATTTAGAAATAAAGGATTTCTGTTCAGAAGGGAGCAGAGGATGCTTTTTATATGCAGCACTCATGTGCTCACCTGTGAAGTGGGAGTTGCAGCCAAGCCTCTGAGCTTGCAGCTGCAAGGGGGTGCTCAGTGGGCTTAAAGCTCTCTGCTTGCAGATCCAAAAAAGGATTATTGCCTCAGCATTTGTCTTTTCACATTTTAGGCTGATGCTGGTAGCTCCTCTCTACCTATTGTGTTTTACATATCTTTAACAGCTGGAGTCAAATGCTGCTTTCAGTGCTTTGCTGACCCTCTCATCCTCTTGGTACTTTTTCAGACCTTCAGCTCCCTGTCATCACCCCAGAGTGCTCCGGGCAGCCTGGGCTGCCACGGGGCAACGCTGCAGGCAATTCGTCCCAGGGCAGCGAAAGCAGTGACGGGACGCACAGGACCCATCCCTGGTACTGGTGGAAGCAGAGCAGGAGCGCAGAGCTGTAAGCAAACGACACTCCACCCTCAAAAAACATGAGTGCTTCCTTGTGCTTTTAGTTGAGAGTCAGGGACATAAAAGTGGCAAGAGAGGAAACCACAGCAAGTGGAGCACTTGGATGTATTGTGTCTCTTACACTTGTGTAATGTTTGTTTCTATACCAGCCAAGCTTGAACGTTTTGCATGTGAGCAGCTAACTGTTCAGGGCACTGAGACACCTAGACAGATAATACATACTGCTGAATGGTGTATTGTACCAGTTGAGCTATTTCTTGCTTCCATCTCTGCCTTGCCCCTAGTATAGACACACATATGCAGTCCTTTGCACAGAGACCCTCCCTTATGTGAAGAACTAAGAAATATTTGAGAACTGGCTGTTCAGGGGCTGTTTCTTATGTTACAATATTTCACAAATCTTATGCTCTGAGGCCCTACCATTCCACAGAGGGGAGAAAAAGGTCTCTGCAATATAGATATTATTAGACTCCCTTAACAGATAGCAAAATTGAGGTCTGCAAAGGCCACATATTGCCAAAGATTACACAGAAATGGGAGGAGAGCCCTGTGTCTTTTGCCAGTAATCACTCTTAGAGATGCATAATTTGTATAATCATCTTCTCATTGCATTTGTTACTCAGAGATTTTAATAGGCAGAATAATAACTACATTTCTGAATATCCCCAAGTATAGCTCAGGTTTTCCCAAGTACTAAGCTTTTAAATAGAAGATTTTTTTCCTTGAGTTTAGTGGGTTTTTTTTCTGTGCTGTTTCTATGTCCAAATTCTTTTTTTCTATGGATTATGGGAGCCATAGGCCAGTATCTAGAGAGACGTGTCACTTCCTGGACAAAGTTAGCTTGCGTAGTTATTTTATGTTAAGCTCATTTATTATGGGTTATTTCTAGGTGTTGTTGTCACTCATAATAATTGGAATCACAGGTCATGGCTTTCATTAGGAAAAGCATGCAGAACCACATGTTTCTGTCCCTACATTACATCAAAGAAAGTGCTAACAGGCTTTCTGTAGTTCAGGGTTTTTTTCCAAATTCTTTACAAATCTGTGTTAAATTTGGGTACCGTGATTATGCACTTCTGTTATTTGAGATGCTTGTATGTCTTTAATGTTTTTACCTTCACTCTAAATGTCCTGGGTTTGCAAAAATTACAACATGCCCACAATGCATTTTCCCATATGTACTCTCAAACGTTACTCCTTCCCAACATAGTTACTTTCTACATATGGAAATTCAAATTTTCAAGTACTGAAAGCAATAAAAGGACTTTGTTCCAGTCTACTTGGTTTCATGTACTATGTTGTTTAGGTTGGCAAGGGGGAAAGGCTAGTTTCCTATTTCTACTAATTTCAATATTTCACTATTTTCTTAAAGCTCATTTTCCCCATTTGCAAAAGAATTCGTTAATGCTATATATTCTTACTACTTTACAGAAACCAGGTATCAGCTTCACCAGACCACAAGGACATCCTTAAAGCTCAAGACATTTCTATCGTCATCAAAGCATATGTTCTTGTGACATCCTTAACCCCTTTGAGGGCATTCATTCATTCAACTGCCACTGTCTGGCATCCACCCAAGAAGAAGCATTTTTCAGTAAAGGTAAAACATTTCATTTCCTGTTTTTTCCCTTTTTCAAACGAAGTACTGAGACAGAAAACCACATAACATCTTTTTCCTCTTTTACCCCTTATTTGCAGTCTCCAGCTTACACGTAAATATTTTCCTGATGTACAGCTTTCATTTCTTAGAATGAGTGGGGGTTGATTCACGAAGGAGGGTAAAGTTGCCCTGTGCAGTGACGTTATGAAGGGCCCAGTGATTTGCTTGCTTCAGAGCCCAGTTTTACTGGTGACATTTGACAGCAGTTACAAGACTTTCTGTACAGCACAGCAGTGGGGGTGCTGTCCCGCAGTAATGTCTTTTGCCCAGATATTGACAGTGTTGTAAAAAAGGAAAGTAAATATTTAAAATGGTTTGTTTAGATTTCTTTCTTTTTAGATGCAGTAAAACAGAGTGGAGGAGGGTCACAGCCTTCTAAATAAGGAGAAGGAAATATACCATGAAGAGGGTGAGCCTCCCAAGGCGTCTAGGTTTTATGAAGAGGGATATTTTACATGTGCCTTAATTAGATTAGCTCTGGACATCCCCAAGTGCTTGGAGAGACCCCTCTCTCTTCACGTCTAGTTTGCCCAGCAAGCCTTCCCATCCCTTTGTTCTGTCAGCAAGGAATTGTGCTAGTAGCAGGGCAGCTCTTCCTGAAGGAACTACAGTTCTGTGGCTGGTCCTTTCCTTTTAAAGGTATAAGGTCACACAGTGGCGGTGGGTGATGCCCTGAGGTCAGCTCTGCAGCAGTGGTCTGAGGATGGCTCTGTGCTCCTGTAGCCCTCTTGGGGTAGGAGCAGCTCTTGACTTTGGATGGGTCTGAGTGCTGTGGTGCCACTGTCAGGACTTTTGATGATGGTAGCCATTTGATATGTTCAACAGTTTTAGCTCTGTCAAAATTAAGTGCTTAGTCTAAGATCATTATCTAATTCTGGTTATTGGACAGACAGACACTTCCAGAGAACTAATTATTCCACCCAGCTTAGGCTCTAATTTTTGAAAGAGATGAGTTTCCTGCTAAAAGTGTCTGCTTTGTTCTGTGAGCTGTGACATTCTTAGAGAACATGCAAATTATAGACTTCCAAAATTTGGTGAGATTAACCTGTTTCTCATTCTTTCCCCTCTTGGAAGCTATGGAAGCCTGTGGAGTTATATTATTTTGCCATCTATTTTTGTCTATTTACATTTAGGAAGACTCTCTCTTTCAAACCTTGGGGTTCAGTTTTGTTGTATATTCATTGAAATTGCATCATATCCAGTAGCATCACTATTGGAGTGAAAGTAGGGATCGCTTTAAAGGCTAGTAGTCATTAGTAATTGTGATGTGGCTCTGTAAAATAATTCCCACTGAGGGAAGTCTGCTGAATGGGGTGCCAGCCACCATTTACAGAGTACTTTGGCAGCTGAAGAAGCAATCAAAATGACAGATAGAAGTAGCAAATCATCTACAGTAGTTCCAATCTGGTTACTGCTGCTGTGGTGTTACATCATCCACAGCTTTAGGCAGACATGTCAAAATGGCAAGAAATAAACAAAAACTTGGCACCACAGAAAACACATCTGTAGTGATGTATAGATCAAAATGCAAAATACCAAAATGATAGAGAGTGGGGCATATAAGACTGTCTCTTAGGATTAAAACTGGGCCCTACAAAGAACCTGGGAAGACTTAGGGCGTCTACAAGAGAAAGGATACTCTGGCAATTCACGGAGTGACCAGATAGCACTAGTAGGAGAATCATAGAGAAGCTTCTGTGCTTGGTGCATAGGCATCAGGCAGGAGATCATCATTCAGAAAGAAATACTTGGGAGAAGGTTTGAATTCAATTGTTGATGTCCTTTGGCATAAGATTACATCAAATTTCTCATAAACATCATGGAGCCATCACTTGTTGCCAGTGGGACATACAATGCCAGCAGAAGGAACTCTCCCGAAGTAGCCAGTGAAGCTATATGTATTTGTAGCAGACAAGGAACCTGATCCAGAAAGCTCCTACACTTTCAGTTCCTAACAACTCTACTGTGTAGGAGGGAAAACTGTTTACTTAGTTGGGAAGCTCCAGCCTGTCAATAGCCAAGAATGACAGGACAGAACATCTATTGGTATCACTGGGGATTGAACATATTGCCTATGGAGGAGTATTTGGTCTGGGAAAATGTGCTAGAGTGTGATCTGGTTTTCCCCAAAAGCAGATGACTGGTTTGTTGGGTTTTGTTTGGGTTTTTTTTTTTTTTTGTTTTGTTTTGTTTTGGTTTTTTTTAATGAACAGATGAGAATAATTGTAACCTGCTGTAAGAGGTAATGTAAAAGGTAAAATTGTAATCACTGTAAGAGATGTGCTGCTTTTAGTACCATTGTAGAATAATTTAGAGACCTCCTCAGTGCACATAGGCCTTTGGCCAGCATATTTTCTCAAACCAGTATAATCAAACTATTATTGATGAGAAATTGAACCACAGTTGTGGTTAACTTGGTTACAACATTGCTGTCACAAACTTGGTATGTTAAGTTTAAAATTTGATCTTCTGTGTACACCAACTCTTTGGGGTTGCTAGAAGTAGCAAGAATGATGTCTACTGCGAAGGAGAGTTTTGTAGAAAGCCTGAGAATTGGGTACCAGGTGTGACATCAGATGATTAAGAGAAACTGTGTAAAGGAAAACTTGAAGTTTAATGAATTATATAATACCACATTTCCCACTGCTTGTTAGTAAACTATTATAAATTGTTTTTACAACTCTGATTTACTAATCCTAATCATAGAGGCAAGGCTTCAGAATGACTCCTTGAATAAGCATTGGCCAAACGGCAGTTCAGGAAGAGTTCAAGTGTATTTTGCTCACCAGCTGCCAGTTTTTCTCTGGATTATACTTATTTTGGTATCTCAGTTCAGAAAGCAAATGAAGCTAATCCTGCAGTGGCATGAGGATTCTGTGTGTAGACACAGAGTGACAATAGTGTGACTCTACATTTGGGCCCTAGCTGGGAAGATGCAAGAATGCAGGGGCGAGAATGGCTTTCTGCCACACAAATGTTTGATTTGAGACTTGTGTAATAGCCTTATTTCCTTGAGGAAATATGGAAACCCCTTGTTTCGACCATCTGTTCTTTGAAAAATTAATAATAAAATAGAAGCTGGTCCCAGTTCTTAACAAAGGGATGCACTTTTGTAGACACAGGGTACTGTGTCCTGCTTCGCCTAGGAAGGCTCTTCTGTTCTGCCAGCAGCACTGCACAGCCCATGTTCTGATTCACCATCCCTTCACTCTTGCAGACAGTCCGGTGTCTCCTGGATTTGAATTCCTGGACTGGTGTACTTACATAACCCTTGGTACCCTCAGCTGAAACTGTGCCTTTAAGTGATTTTCCAGTTGTGCAGTGAAGTAAATATGATTTCTCGAAGCAGTTCGCTGTTAAGCTTGCTGCGGTGTAAATCCCGGTAATAATCACTGACATCTGCTATTTATTGAGCATTTGCAAACTTGAGTAGAGAGAAGTATTTTTTATACTTAACATGTATGCAAATAAAACCGGACTCTCAGCTACCCAGGAAAAACATCTTTCAATATGACGTGGAGGTCTGGTTTAGAGCCAGTCACTGCGACAATCAGGTTGCAGGATTGCCCTCAAGCGGCCGGTTTTGGTAGTACTTAAGTGATGCTTAACGTGAAATAGGGTGCAAACGTACACGCAGAGGAAGAACAAAGTGTTTTGAAACAGAAGGCCTCAGAATTTTCCCCTTTTATTTTTTAATTCCATTTTCTCGCCTTGTCACTCAGCGGGAGCGAATACAATAGAAAATTACCACTGTCTCTTAATCAGTTAGAGTCACGGTTATTTGGAAATTTAATTAGATTTGTTCATTAGGTTCTGTATAACTTAGCATATGCATTTCACTGTTGTTGCAAGTAGCCTGTGTGAGAATCCAAGGCTCTAATGCTTCTCTTCCTGGAAGGCTAAGCATAACATAAACACCGTCTCTGTTTTCTGTCCTCATAGCACTGAGAGCCATATCACTTCCCTTTTCACTGATAGAAGAACGAAGGTCTGTCTAGACTGGGTGACATAAAAAACATGCTTAGTCTGACATTCTGTTCCTGGCAACAACCAGGCAAGAAAGTGTCATGAAACTGTGTAACAGGACAAACACAGGCAGGCAGACTATAGCTATTTCTGGTAACCTGCAAAGTAAGAAACGCATAATTGGATGCAGAACATATGTCTTTCTTTTATAAACTCCAGTGACTGGACTTTTACACCATGCAATTCTCTACTAGATTTTTAAATCTATTAATTCTTTTGTTTTTCCCAATGTCTTGCAGCAATGAGACTCTACAGATTATTTATGTGTTGCCTGAGAAGGAATGTTTGCTTTAAAACTTCTACCCAATCACTTACTTTTATATCCTTAATTCTTATCTTAAGAGAAAGAGTGAGCAATCATTCCCACTTCACCTTCTCCATTTCTGCCAATGTGTTATGCAGTGCACAAATAACACTAAAATTCTTCCTGGAATTCTTTTGGGCTCTTATGTTTTGAACGTCCCAGTTTAGCTAGTACAAGCCTTAGGCTGATTAATCTTTATAACATAGATATGTCATAAGTAAGTCTTTACACTGATATCCAGGCCTGTAGCTCTATCCTTTTCTCCTGGACCACCGACCCTCTCACTCTGGCTGTTCAATGCGGGCAGCTCTGTCAGCATCCCCTTCTGTGGGTCACAGCATTCCCAGACCTACCTCCCATCATTTTGATTCTTCTTTTCATCTTTCTCTTTTTCCTTTCCTGCTTTTCTTAGTCAAGTTGAGTCACTTTTGCTTCTCACAGAGAGCTGGAAAAGGCTGTTAATAAATCATTTACTTTCCCAGTAAGAAGTCATTGCTGAGTTGGGAGACCATTCTTAGTGCAGTCAAAGGATGTAATTTATTGGTTGTTGAAGCTGGCGAGTGTTTTTTGTCTTTGGACTCAGTCTTGAGAGCAAGGATCTTTAGATGGCACCTTTCTCAGATGCCTTTCTCCTCCATATACATAGTTATAACAGTGTTAAGGAACAGTAGTTTCTTTTATCCTGAGCTATTAAATAACATCTCTTTCAAAAACCTTACATAAAGAAAAAAAAGTATGTATCTACTGTATAAAATAACTGAATAATACCATGGCTTCCCTCTTCGTCATTTTCCATGTTAGAGCTGACGAGAAATGGCACATGATAACAATAAATCAGAGGTAGAATAAACAGACCTACTTAAGGCTAACACTATTAACTTATGATAAATTACTGCACTGTTTTCTCTGTGATGTATTCTGGAACCATTCTTTTGATTATGGGTACATTTTTCTCCCATCACATGTCTTAGGATTTTTTCTATATACTGTCATCAGTGGGAGGCCTGCCTGTACTAGCGAGCAACATAGGTAATAGCTTCATTGAAAAATATGGTTTTTCTGATGTTCTGTGTAGAATCAGTCTGATTTCTTTCAGACACCTTAGATAGTTAGATACCTGCATACATAAAGTGAAAGAGAATCCTGGTTGTGGAGTAGTGTTTTTCTAAGTATGAATACTTATATCCTAAAGTATTGGGTCTTGTTGAAGAAATTTCACCAAATATAGATAAAGAAGAATGAATGTACAAAAGTGAACTGAGAGTACAGAGCCTATATGGAAAGTTATCAGAGACTGACTGAAGAGATTCATGTGAAAAAATCCTCAGCTATTTTCAAGGAGAGACAACTACTTTTAAGTCTTTTGATACCCTGCAAATCCAGTTGATCAGAAAGACTGTAGCAGTTCTGATGAATAGCAGAACAATCTGCAGAGGACACCATTAGTTACTCCAAAAAGGGTCATTTCTTGAAACCAAATAACCTGTTTTGGTTCCTCAGATGTAGACCTTACTAGATATGATTCTGATAACTTTTCCCGCCATCTAGTTTTGAAAGCTACAGCTAGGAAACAGCCTGGTCCTTCCAAAATTTATTCATGCAAATGTTGTAAAGTATGATGTACTAAATCTCAAAATGTAAACCTCAAAATTACACTAAATTACTCAGTATCCCAAATGTTCTCTTGTATCTCCTTGCCTCTTGGATAAGTTCAGAGCTCATCTACACCTCCAAAGGTGAGATACTGTTTCAGGAAAAAATAGGTAAGTCCACACTGTTTAACCAAAACCAGGATGTAAGTAAGTGGCTAATTGTTGGCATGTTATTAACTGGCACACATTAAGTGTAAATTTGAGTAACACATCAGGTAAACCATGATACCACACTTCAAAACTGTAATTAACATTGCAGATTTCTAAAATCTTGCAGCTCATCCACTCTGAAGCTGTAGCTGCACTCACCTGTGTTTACCCTGACCCTTTCTCGTAGGCAGCATGGGTTCCAAACACAACCTCACTCTCCTGGGATGCAGCTTCCCTTCTTGCATACACCTCTCCTTTGAGAGGTGGGGGAACCAGCCATGCCTTGTAGGATCTGTACCTGTCCTTTCAACCTAGTATTCCCTGCAGCCTAGGCAGAAACTGTGATGCCAGCTGGCTGACCTCTGACTGTGCCTGACCAGCTGCTGCAGTTCCCACCCCAAAGTCCTTCCTGCCCTGCTGCAAACTTTCATACTGCTTTTGTATTCTTTCCCAAGCTGACTGCTTCTGTGTTTCAAAGCTCACTTTTCAATTTCCTGGTTACTGTTTAACTTTGCTGATGGTCACCTTCCTCTTTATCATAATAAGTTTGGACAAACTTCCTCCCAGACAGGTTCTGTGTATTCCAGGCAGCAGGTTTTGTTATCCATGGGTGGGCTGTAGCACTCCGGTGGTATATCTCCTCGCTGTCTTCACTGTCTCATTTATATTCCCTGTACAGTCACTGGAGGAACAGAGCAGTTTTAGATTGCAATTAATGTCACCATTTTGAGATGTCTACCTTAGGGTGGCATAAATCATCCTCTTGAAGCATCCATGTTCTGCAGGGAGGGATAAAGGGAACTCAGACATTTAGCTCGTACACAGATGAAGCCATGTAGTCTTGTAGGGTGGAATTCATCAGCAGATTGTGACACCTGAGGGAATTGCCTTCACATGAGCTGTGCCTCTGAACACCTATCACAATCAACAGAAAGATAATCAGTGCAGTGAAGGTAGGCATTTTCAGTTTGCCCTTACTGCCTTTCTTAAGGTTAAGTGAAGAAAATATTTCTTTTCTCTTTAGGTGAGAAGACTTTGGTAGGACTGAGGAAGAAGGCAATCCTGCAAGGGTTGATGCAGGAGGGGGTTATTACAATACAGTTAATTTATGTCTTCTGTGGAATGTTGATATACAATTCCCAGTGCACACAGTGTCTGGCTGGGTCTGCTGCTCAACACTGAACTTAAACAAGGGGTGGAGGTAGAAGGGTCTGAGAGATGGCTGTCAAAATAAATTTATGCTCTTTCATAAGGAAATCCTCAGTCGACCATTCATCAGGCTGCCCCAGCATCTCTCCTAATTTGCAGGAAAATTGCCAGATCCTCTCAAGGGAATTACTTCAGTCACCATAGCATCCAGACCAATGGATGGCACACACTCTTCCACTATCCTCAAGTGTCCACGAGTTTGTGAATGAAGCTTGCAAATCCAAATTCTTTTGTCAATTAAAATGATTTGTTTTTCAGTGTATCATATCTTGGATTGATGGTTCAGTGTATTTTTGAGGAGCCAAAAGGGATCCATGTCACTCAGATCATAAACAGTATTTTAATTGCTGCATATTTTGAACAGAGAATGTCAGAGCAGGTACAGAAAAAGAATTGTAAAATAAATATTGAGTTAACCAATTTTTTTCCCCAGTAGCTTATCCTAAAGCAAAAGTTGATATCAGTGAGCAAAAGGTCAATAAGTTAAAATTAATCTTAAGGATATTTCTAGTTCATTTTGCCTTTAAATAAAATGTGTGTTCCATGTAATTTGACTGCATTTACACACTTTCTGAAAGGCATTACATAAATATGTGGAACATAATTCCAACTCTGTGCATCCAGCATGTGGATTAATGTCTTCAAGGTCCTGAGAAGTCAAGCGATTCTGTATACAATGATGTTATTGTACAAAATATTTGTGTATGTCTGTATTAAGTTTTACAGCCTACTAAAATTTAACCCCAATTCCTCTGCTTAGAAATTTGCCAGCCAGAGGTCAGCTTCATCCCAGACTAAATTTCTGTGATTCCCACCAGTTATTCTCCTTCTGTCCCCTTTTTCAATGCTGTTTTTAATTTCACATAAACAGTTATGAGATTTAATCTTACTGGACATGTAGTCTGTTTCCTCTGAAGGTGGAAGCATCAGTGGGGACCATCTGAAGTAACCTTCAATTCATTGACTTTAATATTTTGCAGTTGAACTCAGATATTTATAGAAGAACCTGAGGTTGCCACAGGTTTTCACAGTTTATCACCCCTAATCCATATTTTCTACATCTTCCCTACCAGTTGCTGAGAATCCTGTAGAATCCATATGAGTTAAACCCAACCTGAACTGGTTTAAATAAGAGGTTTTTTCATCAGTTGGAATTTAACCTGAAGCATTTCTCTCTTGTCTCTATTAGTCCTGAAACAGGCTGACTAAATGTTTATTTTAAGTCACTGGCTTAGAATAAACATTGTCCTAAAACCTGATATCCCCCAGTGAGGACCTGTTGAGTGCTGTTTCTTTTCTAGGCTGGCTGAGGAGTCCTGTAACTAAAATGTGGTTCCTTGGACAAGCCAGCTTTATTTTCACTCCTGTGGTGTTGGAAACAATTTGCTCTTATAGCCAACAGCATGCTGTGAGTGCAAATAGGGTAAATCACCCTGTTTTTCATCAATTCTGACTAGAAATATATGCAGTATATATACTTTGTGCTGAGGTGCTTAGGGATTGATTTATGGTGAGGAGCAAATGAGCTAATGGGGCTTTTTCTGTCCTGCTTTCCCTTCCTCCCAGTAATCCCCACCTCTCCTTGGAAAATACTGTAGCTCCTTATCTTCCTAGTGCAGTATAACGACATAGCTTCTTGCTTACCCTCTCAATACCCACTGCAGATTTAGAAAAATAGAGAAAACATGCATACTAGTGCAGCAGGAATATGAGTGATTTACAGGATCTGGCAGATTTGGAAATCAAGCCCCATCATGATGAGTCTTCTTTTTTTTTTTTTTTAATTTTTTTCTTTTATTTCACATTAACAGTTTAATTAACTTAGTTTTACCCTGAACAAGGAACTGGAGTGGGATGGTTTCACTCAGAGAGGAATCAAAATTAAAATTTATTTGGAAAATATGCAACTTCTTGTTCTTAACCTTTGTACTCTTCTGTGGAAGAAACAGAGCCTTGGTGATCTTAGACTTTGGGAAGCACAGGCTTCATGTCAGCCTGTTGTGGCAATGCAGTGGAGTGTGGTCTGAGGATTTGAGTAATCTCTTCCTAAATAGAAGTTCTGGGCCTCTCTTGCTCTAGACACTCATGGTATTGCAGTACACATGGAAAACCTTCTACACCATAAAAATATAGGGTGATATAATTCAGTATTCCAACATGACACGAATATCCAAATGTCAGAGTTCAGGCGGTATGTCTATATGTGAAACTTTGCCATGTCCTGACGGTCAAAGGTTTAATCTTTTAACTTTAGTCATATCTATTGTTGTAGGGTGTTGGGGTTTTTTCCTACAAGCATTTCGAATAGTTTTATTAGAAGTAGGAGAGTCCCAGGCATTGCAAACCTTCAGCCCAGATCTGTGCATGGGACACTTTTCTTTTAGTCAGTAAAGCCTGGGCAGGGAAACACTTGGTAGAGTAAAAGCAGAGGTGATAAGAACAAGAAGTCAGGCAAAACAGTTTCCAAACCAACAGTCATCTACCAGTACAACAGAACAGAGTTACTGGAACTGAAGAGTAAAAAGAAAAAAGTTAACGTTCTGAGACAATTTCTACTTCTATCAGCCTTTTAATTTCTGATCTTAAGCACTGAGGTACTCTAACTATTAAAAAATGTGTAATCTCTTTTGCAGCTGCAGAGTTTTTTCGATCTGTTCTTCAAAAGCAGTTCTCCCCGACAAGCCTTCAACAACGTGAAGGAAGCTATAAGCAAACTTCTGCTTATAACTGAGGTCTTCAGTGAATCATCTGCTTCAGGACCAAATTATTTCAGTCAGTAAGTGACTCACGGTAGTCATTGCTATGCTGTTGTCCTAAGAAAAGAACAAAATTGCAGATGATACATGACTCCTAAAATAACCAAATCCGCTCTATTTCATATATGCATATAGAATAAAGGTAGGATGCGCTGCATTTAGGGAATAAAACTCTTCAGTATCCACAGTGGTTCTAGTTTGCAAAATTATTATGATGAATATCTAGGATGAGATGCTGTGTTCTGATGAGGTGCTTCAGGCAGTACAAATGAACAGAAATCCCTCATAATTAGTCTAGTCCTAACATATACAAAGCTGTATTTCCCTTCAGTGAGCTCTCTGTCTAATGTGAAATATTTAAATTTAGAGTAGCCCAGACGGTTCAGAGCTGGCTGCAGGGACAATCTGAACAAGAGACGTGTAGAATATTTCATGAAATTAAAATTAATATTTGTTCTATATATGTTATATTGATGTCATATCCCTGACATTTTTATGGTAAATAGTAAATAAATTACTATTTATTGGATTTATGTGTTTTGTAAAGCTATTTGAGAACCCAGGTGTGTTAGTAGCAGTAATATAAAGCTGATTATTTGACTTGTGCGAGTTGGGAATAAAGCTTACATTGTGACTGGAGAGGGTGGCAAGGAGGGGAGGACTATTTTGACAGTGATCCACACTCTTTAACATTTTTCAACCAACGGGATGGATATCTCAAGACTTGCTTGTAGCTCCTGGCCCGTGCCTTCAAACATCTCCGTAGTTGCAACAGAAATCTTTGGATTCAGTGAGCCCAGAGAGTTTTGCCATTTGCCCAGACAGATTTGCCCTCCAGATGTCTTCAAAGCTCTTGCAGGACCTCATTCTCATCAACAGGAATTTCCTCCTCCAATGTAGTTCATCTCCTTCACTGGTTTAAAAGTCAACCATATAAAGACACACGAATCTAGCTCTATTTTCATCAGCTCACCCTCTGTGTGTATTTAATGATGCTGGCTCTTAGAAATTTTATTTAGTCTTTATTGCATGCTTCCCTTGACCTATGTGTGTATGTTTTCTGGAACACTGCTTGTATGTCATTGTAGCATACATTTCACAGCAGTCCACAACAGTCAATAACCTCAGTGAATCTCATTCCTGTTATATTGTGTTTCAGATGCAGACAATGTTTTCAAATGCTAACCTTTGATATTGGATTTGGCACCTCCACATATCCAGTAGTTCTTGAGGTGAGAAAATTACTTGAATTACCACTTGACTCAAAAAACTAATACCAAATATAACACAGCTGTGAACCTCTCTGATAGTCACCCTCGAAACTCTGAGAAGTGTCTAAGTGCAGTAATATTAGTTTTGCCCAACAACGGAGAGTTGTTGTGGGAGAAACCATTTTTTCAGGGACAGCGTTCCCATGATGATGTTCACCATACCACTGAAGTAGGCAAACCTTTCAGTTCTAGCATTGTGGAATTATCACCCCAGATGAATGCCAGCTGAACAAAATCCATTTTGAAGCATTGCATGTAAACAGAGTTAGGTGTTAACTATACCAGAACAAAGAGGAAGGGAGGAAGTTAAAATACTAGATGAGATTGGAGCCTGCCCCTTCACTCCCCCTCGTCAGGAAGCCATAGATTGCAATGAAGTCTCCCTTCAGCCTCCTCTTCTCCAGGTTGTACAAAACAGGGCACTTCAACCTCTCCTCATAAAACTTCCTCTCTAGACCCTTCACCGTCCTTGTTACCCTCCTCTGGACACTCTCCAATGGTTTCATGTCCCTGTTGTACTTTGGCACTCAAAATTGCACACAGTACTCAAGGTGAGGTGGCACCAGTGTAGTGTAAATGTAATATGTTCCATATTTATGTTATATGAAAGGGAAAAACATTAGTAAATATATCCCAGGAAATTACAGGAGAGCACTTTTCAAACTCATCCTCAGTTAAAATCTGTTCAGAGTTCTAGTAACAACAGTGCAGTCAATCACTCCATCCTTCACAAAACAAAGATCCTTTAAACACAAAGGAAAAATGGACATGTGAAAGAAAGTTTGCACAATTTTAAAAAATCTAGGGAGACAATGTCTATAAGTAGTCTTACAAGACTTTTTTAGCTACCATAATAAATGTGGCATGTCACAAAAAAATTCAATAATTGTATACCAGGCTGTAAAAACTTCTCCAGGGACTAGCTTAAAAATGTAAACTAAATTAAAAGCATAATGTCTACCTGTCTTAACCTTCAGCCACAATCCATATATGTAGAGTAATCAGTGTTTAATATTTTTGTAGGGAAGTACAAATTACTCTTAAAAATAATGTTTGTTAATTACTTTGCAATTTGACTTTGAATAGCATCTCTTGGAAACTCTAGTATGCACATAACCTGTGCAGCTTAAATTTATATATGTGCTATTGCTAAAATACGAATCTATTCGTATTTTATAGACATTATATTATTCATGGTGTTCATATATTGTAAAAATTATACTGTATGCCATAAATACTTGAGGGAGTTGTCTTAATATGTAAGCTGAAATTTTATTTCTCTTAGAAATTTCAAATGAAACACAAAAAAGCAGCTCACAAGACAATGCAATATTGTACTCTATCCGCTGGAGGTCAGCAAACATTGCGGTGTGTAGTTCTGACAGAAAACGTGCTACAGCATTTGCTGTATTATAATCCTGCCTTTTATTAGTGCTATGACTTTTAAAAAAATAAATAGTTGCAGTTTGGTATGTGGTATGAGAAGACTGGACTTGATATTCAAACTGTAAGTTCCTGTATTGTTTTCCAACAGGTGCATGAAAATTTTGACTTTAAAGATGAGGATGAATCAAATATTCAGGACCAAACTTTCAAAGAATTTCTTTTTGAAGATACTTTTAAATTTCTCTTATCTAATGAATCTTCAACACCCAGTTTCATAGAAGCTTTACAAAAATTATATGGATCAACTGTGAGCAAGGTACTTCATTCCACCTTTTTTTTTTTACTATGAACTAGTTGAAAATATTTTATTCTAAATTGTATGCCTTTCTGAAATTGTAGATGCTAACATGTAGAATGAAGGATTTATTTAATCAAAACTATCTGTTACTGAATTCTGGGGAAGTCATGAATAAAACTGTAATTATATAGAATAATAAAGTTTTCTTTATTAAAATTTCCACTCTCTAATTATGTCATTCCCCAAAGTACACTATTTAAAGTTATCTTAAAAAATAATAATAATAATTTCCACACCTTTTTTATTATCTTTTGAAATATGCAGATTTATGTGTTTTCATAACCCTATAACTGATTAACTCAAACTCAGTAGATTCATGAGCATCAAAATTAAATTTTGTTTGCTACAAATTTGTGCCTTATTCTGAGTACAAGATCTGGGTCTGTATAGTTTGCATCACTTGTGAAATCTATTTCTGACAAGCTGGGAACTCCTTTAGCAGCATTTCCCTCAGTCTGAGGACTTGCAAAAAGGCATTTCTGAGGAGCACCCTGCTTCCAAGACTTTCAGGGACTTATCCCTGCGATTTCTGCCTCTCAGGCAGGTGTGACATAAACAGGGTCATGGGTTCTAAATTTATGGCCAGATAAAGTAGGAAGCTGCAGACATATGCACATGTAAAATATAATTTCCTCAGTCCCTTTTCTATGGGAGGCCAGACCACATTTCAAACTGCCCGATCTGTTGCCTGTACCTCATGCAGTCTCTTCCCATGGTAGTTTCTGTGGGTTCTTTTCTACTCAAAGCTACTGCACAGTCTACTGTGTTCTGGACTGAGAAATGGGAAGAGTTATCAAGGAACTGGCTTGGCGAGACTTTGGATGAGGTTAGAGCAAGGTGAGAGTTGCTGTAACTTGTTTGTTTGATCACCAAGGGAGTTGGAGTCTAATGAAAGGACTTTGTTTTCCATGTGATTTCACCAGAATATTCTGACCTTTCCTCCTCAGGCTGGATCTTACCACAAAGGAGAAGAGCTATGTTTGTCTTTAGAAGAGATAAATTCAATGATTACTTTCCTAAAGGAACTGGAGAGTCTTGGACAATTTGAGCTGGTAAAGTGAACAGGGTTTTATTGTATTGGATACATATTTTATGTAAATCTCTTAACATTTCTCCATTATCATTCTTTGCTGTCTGACATGTGCATTAGGCTGGAAGGACAGGGTAGCAGGGAGGTAGAGATTATTCTGATTTTGTTTTGGAGGATTTTTAAAGTTTTAATAAAAAGAGATAAATTAAACAGAAAATTTTAGTTGAGGATTTATTGAAAAAGACAGTGTCACCATTTAACACCAGCTCGAAACTAAGCCCCATGCAGTTGGCCACTCACTTCCCACAGTGGGATGGGAGAAAGAATCAGAAGAGTAAAAAAAGTGAGAAAACTCATAGTTTGGGTTAAAAGCAGTTTAATAGGTAAAGCAAATTAGCAAACTGAACTAAATTAGTAAATGACTAATCAGTTGATAAGAAAATAGATTCTAATTCAGCAAAGCAGATGTGAATGGGTTAACTAGAGATAGCACAACACTGAGATCATGACCAGGGAATACAAACAAATGAAAAAGGGGCAAAAAACCCAGGTGCAATATGTAATATGTTATCATCTTCACACTTTAAGTGACTTCATTTTTGGAGAAGAATAGAGATGGTGGAATAACAGTCAGTGAATAGGCATGACAGTCAGTGAGGGAAATTATGAGTATTGGGGAAATAAAAGATATGCCACTGGATCTGATGTTCAGAAAGTATGCATGATAATCAGGATTTCTTTTACACCTCCTGGACGTCTATGATTTTTGGAGACTGAGGAGGCTTTCTGAAGAGGCATTGAGTTGCATAGGTCTGGAAGTTGAACCAGAGACAAAGGAGTTAAACTTCCATGTCAGTACTAGGAATTACAATTTGCAAGGCTGGGCAAAACAGGCATTTTCTACACATATGAGAAAAACTATTAATATGAATCCATACATATGCAATACGCGTTGTCTTCTGATCACTTCTTGTTTCTCTGCATTGTACAAAGTTTATAACATAGCCTCTAATCGGTGTCACTCTTCTCAGCTTTTCCCTTCTCCTGCACCCAAGATTCAAACTTTTCTTCGTGACCTTTATCACATGGTAGACCCAATGAGACGGCTTGGTTCAGTCTTGACTGTGCATTGGTTGCTTTCCAGTTTACTTGAACAATTCCAGTTTATGACGAAAGAGGCACATACAAATCTTTCTGAATGGTAAGACAGATATTTTATGAAACCTTCAGGAGTATTTATTGATTGCAGTAGCTCCAGTGAGCATCATAAAACGTAATCTTTCAGTAGATGTAGGTGTATTAATGCAATTGTGAAGAGTAAGATCCATTACCACATCATGGTGCACTGTCAGCCATTCCGCCATTAGAATTGCAGCTAGGTTTCTACATAGGACAATTTTGGCCAGTAGTACAGAGGACTCTAGGTTAAATATTTAATTGAAGCTAGACTGACATTTTTATAAGAAATATGAAGTGAAATAAAATAGGTTGTTTCTGAGCAATTGTACACTCAAATTTAGGAGTGCCTACCATAGTTAAGACCATCTTTTAATTTATTCACCGATTAGAAGCAAAACTGCAAAGAAAATATACAATTTTAAATGAAGATTCCTGCAGAAGGGACTAAAAATTTTAAGTGGCTCTGAATTTCCAGTCCAGAAAGAGAGAGATCAAAGAGCATCATATTCTGAGATTTTCATTATGACTGTGCTTGAAAAGCTGGTAAAATATTGCCATGACGATGTTGGATCCATTGAGATTCTGACAAGGGATTTTAACTTTTAGGAGGGAGGGAGAGAGAAAGTAAATTAGAGAGGAGGGAAAAAAAAGGGAGGGATGAATGAATGAATGAATGAATGAATGAATGAATGAATGAATGAATGAATGAATGAATGAATGTAGAAAAGCTGTGGCATACTATATGTTTAGAACAAAAATTATTAAAAATGTGTTTTCTGTGCTCATTCTGTCCTGGCTAATGACACTTCATATGCATGTATGCCATACTTCTTTATTGACATGTAAGGTAAAGGCATATATATTTATGCAGGCATACTGTACATTTATACTTATACAGGCATATATTATTTTTTAAACAAGTCTTTGGGAACTAATACACATCATGAAATGTGTAAAGTAAAATGGACAAATGACATTGTTTTGTACATTTTGTGTAGACCATAGTGATAATATAAGGCATCTGTAAAATTTCTTAAGCTCTAATTTTGCTCCTTATTGAGTAGTGTGTGGCTTTCAGCAAGTCAGTCGTCATCTGTATCTTTGTTTGCTTAGCTATAAAGTGGAGCTCATACTTTACCACTGTGCTAGGTAACTGTTTATGAATGTTTTGAAAATGCACAGTTCCATGAATTTGCTAAGTATTATTGTTGTTACTACAAGCCACCCCATTAAAAGTAACTCAAAGATGCAGCTGCTTGCATTCATGTGTAAGCCTTTGCCCTTTTGCCAAAATATTTAGGTTTGCATATCAAAGCATACCAGTCTTTAGCAGCTTTCTGTTCTAATCTAAGCTGTGCCACTCATGCACTTTGAGGAAGCCCCTTGGCCTCTTTTTTTTTTTTCTTCAAGCTGAACTGTGTTGTACGTGTATAAATATGTAGAAGCACCATGACCTTTCTGTAGGACATAGGCCAGTCTGCTTTTTATACTGTATTTTTCTGCTAATTTTTTAAGCTAATAAGGCCATTCTCTTCATCCCCTGTATAAAACTCCATGTGTTTTGACATTGCTAAATCATAATCTTCCACTCCTACAGCTACATGCATATGATGGTGATACATGTGTCAGATATGCATGTAATTATACTTAATTGCAAGGAACAAAGATCTTAGTAAAGCTTACTCCCCAAATAATACAGGTATATGTTTTCTTTGAGATTTGATTAATCTTTTTTGAGATTCCCAGCTTTGATGAGTTTGCTCAATTGTTTTATTAAACAGTTCTTATTTCTCTGGCTATGCAAAATTGGTATTTCCATTTACACAGTTCAGTGTTTTGCATCACTGACTGTCCAACCAGACAAGCCTAGATACTTGTAGGAAAAATAATGACTTCTGACTTAGGTCTCATGAATCCATCCATAGGGTGGAGATAGGATGTTAAGACGATTCCTGGTGTACTTTTCTTAACCCATTTCATCTATATGACTAGTATTAGTGATCTCTCTGAATTCTTTACACAGGAGAAGCAAGAAGAACTCTAGAAACTCATCTAAAACTATAACAAAATGGTTACAGCCTAGGTGAGAATGACAATCATCTCAGGTATATTGGTATAACACGAGAAAGTGATTTTAAAGTGATGGAGTGGTACTACCTAACGTGTGCAATGAAATACATTGTCTTTGTTGTTTGTGCACTGTTTTTCAACTCTATGCAGTTTTAACTTGTGATATGGCAAAGATGTACATCATTACTGTATTTCAGAATACAGTCTGTGAGGTATTGTGGCAGTTAGGCTTGGGGCTGTGTCAGACAGCAGAATAGCATGTGAGAATTAGATTAGTGAGAAAAGCTAACTCTTTTGTATTTGCATAAGACAAAAGCTTAAGCAGATCAATAAGGTGGCAAATGCTTTTATAAAAATATTACTAGCTACCCATATGCAAGTTTTTTTGTTAGGTCAAAGTAGAAGCAGCAGCCCTCAAACTGAATTTGGGTTGCAAATAGTTTCTTGGAGTTTAACTTGGTCATGCTCATCACCTGGGCAGATTGAGAAACAAACATAGCTTGGACTATGAACCAGAAGAAAACAGCAAGGAAGTCTAGGATAAAATAATATATCTGCAATGAGGAGTAAGAAAGAAAGAAGAGAGGCAGTTTGGATTAAGTGCCAGGAAACTAGCCCCACTCTTGAGTGTGCAATTTTGGATTTCTCTTTTGAAGATCAGCACAAGTTACTTCATGGAAACTGTGACTGAAGCCAAACAAACACTACAAAACAGAGAACTCACACGGCCAGTTAATTGAACAGAAAAAAATTGCTAGGGATCGAGTTTCAGAAGAGTACCTCTGGTGGCTTCTCCTTTTCAAGAGAGACCTACAAAACATCATCTAAAGTACTAAAAATCATAGCTCTACTAAATACTGAAATATGGTCTCAATGTTGACTTTATGACACATTAAAAATTGCACCATCTACAAGTTACACATCCATCAGAAGCCCCAGAAGTGACCAGATATTTTCCTTTTATATTTTATTCTTACAAAATATATTATTGATTTCTGTACATCCTTCATTGCTTCTGTGTCTGATTTCTTAGACCATCAGAGCTACATTATTCTTGCTGCTGTCAATCCTTTTGCTTGTTCATTTACTTAAATAGAGAGATTCCTTAAGGACAGGTTCACTGTCAATAGTTTGTGATATACACTTTGGGGATCTCTCAAAAGGTACATTTGCAATCATTCGTTCACCTAGAGTACCTAACATTTAATCATTAGTTCCATTAGATCTAATTGCAAAGTGTATAGGCAATGAGCACATCTGCACTTGATAGCTCCTCAGAGATATTAAGTAAATAAGGGGCCACTCATACAGATGAAGGAAGGTCCTTCCTTGAGTAACAGTGTGTGAAGGAAAGGGCTCTGCAGAGTCCAGGATCTCAACTGCTCTCTGCCTGAGGAAGAGCTTCCTAATTACATGATTCCTCAGTCCTGCCAGCTGCAAGGAGCTTGGACAAAGGAAAACCCGATGGTGCTGATGACAAAAAAGTCCAGTCTTCAGCAGAGATTAATACAACAATCTGAGTATCTTTCTGTAATATAATTTTTAAATATTAAAATCTGATACCCTGCTGTAATTAGATGGAATTGTTATATGCCTTCTATTTTTTCCATTAACTGCCGCCTCTTCACAGAACTGTCATGTGCAGGTCATGCAGTTTCTCAGGGAGCCGGGGCCTTTGCACTGGTGGTGGCTGCTACGCTCCTGAGGTGTCCTCTGGCTAAACAAAAGCCTGTCATTTCAGACTGAAGACATCTTGTTTTTACCTTACAGCAGGGTGTGTGGTTGAGAAATGCAGACAGGAACAGTGGAGGAAAAAAAATGTATTTGACAGGAATTAGCCATTACCTCGCCGGCAATGTAAGGAAGGGTGAAGAATTACTTATAACTTGGAAACAAACAAATAGTTTCTTAAGTGCCTCCTTGGAAGGAGCTCATGAATGTGCATGAAATTAGGGCTGTGCAAGCTCAAAACTAGGAAAACATGTTCATACACACGCAGACACACACAGGTCTGCCATCTGTTTCTTTCCTTAACTCAGTGAGATAAAGCAGAAATATGTTTTATTATTGGACAATTTACTTTTTACCATGATTAACTTCAATATTGCTTTCAGCAGCTTCTGCTGAAACATGAGTGTTGACTGATTGTCCAGAACAATACTGCCACCTCTCTTCTTTGGCACAAATGGTGACTTTGTGTCTTTCAAAATCCAAACCAAATGGGCAGCAGAATCTGGGAAGGCACTGCTTTATGAGGACTCTGATAGAAAACACTGAGAGGAAAACATATGAAAGCTTCAAGAAATTCTAACTGACCTCTGGAAAGGTCTTATCAGACAGAAATCCAGTGCATGGGTTGAAGAGCAGGCTACTGCCTTTCGTATTCAAAATCCTATATGAAAGAAAATCTGCAGTGTTAGTAATAAGGGCACTGCTACCATGCTAATGAAATATTACAATTGACTCGTCTTTTTTCATTGAGGATTTACATACATTCTATGTTGATAATCTGATTTCTTTTTAATTAGCACACAAATTGAAGCACAAAGATGTTCCTTTATATAATTTCATGCTAACCTCACACAAATAGTCACTGTGACACAGGGTTAATTTACGTTTAAATCTTTTTTAACAAATACAAGCTTTTACTTCAAATATATATTAAAAAAAACCCAAACCAACAGCACAGAACCAGTTCAGAGATACAATTTGGGTTATTTTGTTATTGGCTATATCCACTCCTCCTTTTCCCAGCAATTCCACTACATATGGAAATTTATTTCTGGTTTTCTTGTTTAGATTTTGATTTTTTTAAATGTTGTATGCTATGTATGCTATTTGTTATGAAATGCATGTTAATTCAGGTAACAGAGCTAATGCTGGGAACACGAATCAAGAAGATTCATGTTCCTATGTAGGATATTAAAATGCCATGTGCTGTGGGTTGCTTTATAGAAATTTTTGAAAAATATTCGACAGATTCTGTTCCTTCCTCCCATTCATGTAATAATGTCTGCTGTTGAATTGACAGGAATTCTTCTGAAGAAAATGTGAGTCTGAGGCAGAACATTCCTTCTGACTTCAGGAGGAACCATGGTGGTAAGGGATCTTTTATGTACGGTATGTCTTTCCTATTTGCACTACTTCTGATAACATGTAGGATTTATATTACATTGTTTTGCAATCCATCTGGAAGATCTTGGATTGCTATATATAAAGAACTAATTTCTCTCTTATCTGTATAAATTGTTCTGCTGATCCCACAAACAATGTTCATTATCCTAAAGGAAAGACCTCACCCTGAAAAGAATAAAAGTACACAGTAATTTTTTAGAATTAACACAGTGAGGATTCCTTCTCCTATATGATTGTGAATGAGGTTGAGAGAAGAAATTCATTAGTTGTTCCTGTTTGTCTTTCAGAATTGCATTATTCCAGTAAGACTAAAGAAAAACAATGCAGTTATGGTAAGTCAGGTCTTTCTAGACCATAAAGGGGGGAAGAAGAGAGATTACTTGGACAAATTTATTGGGTTATACTACATAACCCTTCAGTGAATAGAGTGCCTGTGGGCTATTATATTTTTTAAAAGGATTTTTAAGTAGCAAGATTGTTTGTGAATCATTCAATAATTGGGCTATTATGTTAAATAAGCTGCAAGCACAAAGTTAAACATTGCTATGTGTGCATATTAATGTGAGCATTCCAGCACTCATTGACCCCTTGCTGCAGTTCAATAGACTTTTGCCCCTTATTTCCTAGAACTTCAACATACATTTGTTCTTGTGGAATAAGTTTTAAACTTGTATGGAGTTTTATCAGCCTTGTATAGAGCCAGGCTGCTTATGTCTTTCTTAAATATCTGCTTGTAGGAATATTTAAAGTATATTTGAAGGTATGTAAAGATTTAAAGTATATTTTTGGTGGCGGCAATGCTTTCCACTGCTTTCCTCATTGACATGTTATTTGAGAGATTACTTTATGAACATGAAACAATACTCTGTGTCAGAGAGGCTTTTCTACCCATTGAGCCTCATTTTCCTTGTACTGGTCTCAGAGTGCCTCCAGGAACTCTTCTGCAACTTTCTGCAGAAATGCTTCTGGACTGGCTGGCTGGCATCACCGTTATGATTTCATGCTATTTTATTTTGAAAATATCTCAATCAATTTTATTTTGAAAATAGCCCATAACGCATAGAGGATCTGGACAGCTTTTATACTCATCTGAAAGTTTTTTAAAATACCTTCTGTATCTAAACTTATATGCCTCTGTTCCCCTACAAATCTAGCCCAAATTCTGCTCTTCCACTGGAATAATTTCCTTTACATTTTTTCCATGTAAGAGAGTGCTGAAATTGTCCTGTTTTTTTTCTCAAAGCAGATAACTCGAGGTGGAAAAGGCCCACATAGAACCTTTTGCATCTTTAATGACACTTTTAAGTAATGTTTTAAGTCACGAGATTTTTGGGATATTATACTGGAAGAGTTTCCTGGCTGGTATGCTTTCTAAAGTGCTAGTTTTGAACACATACTATATGGAAAGCAGGTTTTGCATGTGTAATTATACTGTAAATCTGAATCAAATAGCTTGGATTAAAATATTTGTCATAAGTGAGTTGCCAGCAAATAATTATTCTCGTGAGTCATTTGGCAAACACTACAAAATAAATGATATGTTTGAGCAAATAGGATTTGATTGTGTAGATTTCATACACAGGGAAAGAGCTGGAATTTGTTGATTTAGGAATTTTAATAGATCATTCTTCCAGCTGTACTGCAAATGACCCCATGGGTCTAGATATCTCCATGTGACTTGTTCTTATGAACAGTAAGAGAATGTCTAACTTTTTTTGATATTTAATGGTAATTACATATGTCCATAAACCCTGTACACAGGCTGGTACCTAAGTAGACTATGAATTTTAGCCTAACTCAAAGTTCTTTAAGTTTCAGTTAACCAACTGGAGACAGGATCTCCCAGGCCTAATCCTGGCATTTTCAAAGGCTTACTCAAACTTTGTGTTTTGTGACTCTTGCTGGAGTCATTGGGCACTGAATGATTTAAATCCTTCCAGGGTCTGAAAATTTCTCTCAAGTGCCTATGAAAACTCCATTAAGACCTTGCACCAGGATTTTCAGTCTCAGAGTGACCAGACATTAAAAATCTTGCCAATGTACATATTATCAGTCTGCCAGAAGTTGCATGTTACTTGAAAATGTTCATACGTTTCACAGTTTGGTTTTTTTTATGCCTTCTTGGAACAGATAAAGATACCCTATCTCATATCAGGCAGATCTTCACCAGTCCACAGCTGGAGTTGAATCCTCAGTTTAACCCAAAGATCAAGGAATACTATGCAGAAGTCCCATTTGACATTGTGACAGTGAGGATAGGAGCAGAACCTGCTAACTGTCAATGCCAAGTACACCTTGATGAGAAGAGAGGACCAAGGTATGAACAACTAAATATCACTGCAAAACCTAAAACTATTCTTAAATTTGGAAATATGTCAGAATATTACAGAATTAGTTTGGACTTCCAAAAGCGGAGAATGCCTGTAGATTAGTCATAGGAGAGTCAGAGGGAGTTCAACATTCAGAAATTTTCTATTTATTTGTTGATGTCCTGAAGGCAATAGTAACATGTTGTCAAGCCTTAATTAACTCTAGCTCTACAGAAAGCACAATTGTTAGAATCTCCCTGGCTCCTCAAGTCACTCACAGCATCAAAGCCGGCTCCAAACAGGCCATTGTTAGACTGCACGTGGTGGGGCCACAATGAATTGGAGCTTTCCTATCTAGGTGTTGATTCTGCCCTGGGACCAAAGCTACTGTCCCACTGGGCTTGGTCCCTCAGCCAGCAGACTGTTGATGTGGGTCAGACTAGGGCAACTGGGACCAAGAGAAGAAATAAGTTCAAGTTTACTCATTTAGAATAAACCGTTTTCATCAGAGTTACAAGGGATTGCCATCAGCAAGAGTCCCAGCATATCTGATCTTTTAGAAAAGGATAAAGCTGGAAGATAAGGGAGAGGGAAAAGTCATCAGTAAACATCAGGTCTGAGCACTGGCACATACTCGCCCATGATGTTTAATTGCTACTGTGATCCCTGGCACAGTTTTGGCTTTCCCAAGCAGCTCTCACAGACATCAGTATGTGCCAGGGACTCTTTTCAATAGGCATTTTGGGCATGACCTGTTTTTGGATGTTGCGAGGAACAAAACCTGTTTATTTATCTGGGTCAGGTACCTCAGAACCAAGAACTGACCTACTTACTTCACAGCCACCAGTAACTAGATAAAATATTTCCTTGCTGACCACTAGACATTTAAAAGGGAGGGCAGAGACCATGGTTTGATTGGGAGGAAGCATCCTTTACCCTTACAGAACTAGGTTGTCTCCATGGCATGATGTGCCTGTGCAACACACATCTTTTTGACTATGAAGCAGGTACTTTGATGTGGAATATCTGGTAATAACTAGACAAATCTGTACAGTTGTTACTGCTCTAATGCCCAACATGCTTCCTGTATTTTCAATAAGAAATCAGCTTTGACTTATCATTTCAAAAGAAGGTCCTGTAAAATTATTCTGCCTGACTCTTTAGTGTTTTCATGTTAATCTCCTTGGCAGCAAACACAGTTACAGGTAAAAGACTGAAGAGATTTCTTACTTGTAAAAGGAAAACAGAATAGGAGTGTGTCCTTTACACTGAAAAGCAAAAGCCCTGCATGTGCAGGTTCTGTGTCTTTCAGCATTTCTCATTTCCCTGACAAGGGAAGAAGAGCACAGTCCAGCTTTGCTCTCGTCTATCACTCTGAGCAGTTTGACTGAGACATTTGGCTAGTGGACAATTTCAACAGCTAACTGTCACTTCTCCTCTTGTTTGCCTCCCTATAAAGAGACATGGTCATGGTTGGTCATCTCCCTTTGGGAGACAAAGGGAGATGACCAACCTCTTTTCAGTGGCCTGTGGGGACAGGACAAGGGGCAATGGTCACAAGTTGGACCACAGGAGGTTCTGCACCGATGTGAGGAAGAACTTCTTCACCGTGAGGGTGATGGAGCACTGAAACAGGCTGCCCAGGAGGGTTGTGGAGTCTCCTTCTCTGGAGATATTCAAGACCTGTCTGGACACCTACCTGTGTGACCTTCTCTAGGGAACCTGCTTTGGCAGGGGGGTTGTACTCGATGATCTCTGGAGGACCCTTCCAACCCCTGCAATTCTGTGATTCTGTGATTCTGTGATTTAAAATGGTAAGTACTGTTGAGTAAGTTGGAGAAAAAAAAATGTTAGCAACAGAAGCCTCAAGAAACAAGTAAAATTTAGCTGCTGTAAGCAAGTCATTGTAAATCTGTTTCTTTAGTGTTTATTCCACTTTTTTCCTGTTTTGCCTTGCAGCATTGCTAACTACCCACTTGGCCTTGGACTGAACAAAGTCATTGTTCTCGTAACAGATGATTCGCAACCCAGACCTCAAGTTGTGAGCAGCTACAAAATCACAATTTATAGAGAGGACCGCCCTAGTCTCCCACTGTTTGATGACTATATGATGTGTGGGTTTGTGCAGGTATTGTCTCTGTTTTCTTTTGCTACACAAGTTAATAGTGAATTTAACTGGTTTCTGTTCATATGGTGGTATAAATTAGGGTGCGTTTGCCAAAGCTGCGGCAGAGTCAATTTTGGTGAGATTGGATAAGTTCTAAATGCTATAATTGTATGAACTGCAGTGTTTACACAACTTTACACAACTTTTTGCTACAAAAAGACCCATAAGTAAGACCCACATAAGTACCCATTCCAGATACCATGCATTTGACAAGACCAGGTTAATTAATCCTTACTTTGATCAGCCAGAATCATACCCTTTATAGAGCTGTTTGCTTGTGAGAAGGTGGTCCCTCAGTACCATGCAGTGAAGGGCACCGCAATTTTTGTAACTATCTATCCATGATGATGTTGTGGTTTTATGGGGCAAGGTTCTGGTGTGGGAAGGCTGAGGAGGGGCTTCAGGGGTGGCTTCTGCAAGAAGCAGCTAGGAGCTTTCCCTAAATACCCAGCTGGGCTCAAGGCTGGACAGTGCCGACCAAGGCCGAGACAATCAGTGACGGTCACAGCACCTCTGTGAATTTCATTTAAAAGAAAAAAAAAACCAACACAAGCAGCTGCTTTTTGCCACCAGAGAAAGGAGTAAGAAGATGAAAGAAACTTTGCAGACCATGGAAAGATACCAGGAAATACATTTATGATGATGGTGTGTTTATCACTGTTCAAGAGAAATGCTGCTAGATAATATACAAATGAAAGGTGTTTATTCTAGAAGACCAACAAACTCGATGGAAAAAAGCCACCAATGTTTCCAAAGGAAGGTATCATTGTTACTTAGGTAACATTTGTCTGAAAGTAAGTCTGGGGATGCAAATTACTCACAACAAATAAATAATCCTTAGGAAGCAGTAGGTCTCTTGAATGAAAAGAAAGGCTGACAGTCTGTCCCATAGGGCTTAGGAAAGGCTTTGAGGAGAAAAAGAGGCCTCAGGCTGGATTAGACTCTAAATTGGAAGTAGGATAATGTAAAAAAAAGGAACAGTGAAACTTTCGGTTAGTGAAACTATGACATTCTTCCTAAAACAACAAACCTGGGATGCAGGCTGGAGCAGAGCTGTTTGGATGCTGAAGTTTGAGGGCTGAAAGTTGGTATTTGGGGCAAAGATAAGCCAGTCAATTCAAAGAGGGAAGTGACATGGTAATTCATAAGCAGGGCAGTGCTTTTGTCCATGAGGTTTTAGACAGGTTAAAAGGTTTGATGAGTTCATTTTAAATATTACAGCTTCCAGGAGGAATATATTTCATTGCAATTAATTTTGCAACCTGGAAGCAGGATTTTCAAAACTGTAGAGTTGAAAGTGTCATCCATATCCATGTCAAATGTCTAATACTATCTTATTTATCTTCTTTATGAGGACTCATATATTAATGCATCCTTTTCATGAAACTTATTACCCTTCTCTGGTGCCTTTCTATACTTTGCAAAGAGGTTGGGAGCGCAGGGTGGGAGAAGGTAGAGGATTTTATATGATGTGACAGATCAAGAGGGATTTTCTTTATTTATTTATTGTGGAGAAATAATCACAGGGGCTTACAACAGGAACCAAGGAGATTATAAATGTTGATAGCAGATTGCATGTTGACAATAATTATCTTAATCTGCAAATCAGAACGGTCAGGGAAAATGTATGTAGTAGTCATAGCCTACTGACTGCTGATCTGAATACCTGATTATGGTGCTGCCTGGCACCCTGTCTATTTGCTGTCTCCTCTCTTACTCTTATCTTACAAGCTCAGAAGGTCAAGGACGATCTTCTTGCCCTTTGTACCAGATAAGCACTAGATCATGTAGTCGCTACAGTAATACAAACGGGAATAAAACCATATACTACCTAAGGTTTTAGTTCAGATATACAGCAATTAGCCTGACACCAGAGGTGTGAATTAGTATGACAAGGAGAGCAGCAATAGGTTGTGCTAGGAAAGCCAGCCATATCCTTGGCTGCATCAAAAAAAACGTAACCAGCAAGTGAAGGGAGGTGATTCTGACCCATGTGGGGAGACTCCACCTGGAGTGAAGCATCCAGCTCTGGTGTCCTCAATACAAGAAAGATATTGAGCTATTAGAATGAGCCCAGAGGAGGACCACAAATATGATAAAGGGCTAGAGAACCTGTCCTACAAAGACAGGCTGAGAGAGTTGGAGTTGTTCAGCCTGGAGAAGAGAAGAATCTGGGGAGATCTTATAGAAAACATCCAGCACCTGAAGGGTCCTGCAGGAAAGCTGGGAAAGGACACTTTATCAGGGAGTACGGTGATCGGACAAGGGGTAGTGTGCTTGAACTGAGAGAGTGTAGCATTAGTTAAGATACTAGGAAGAAATTCTTCTATGTGAGGATGGTGGGACATGGGAACAGGTTGCCCTTAGGAACTGTGTCTGCCCCTTCCCTGACAGTGTTCAGGGACAGGTTGAATGGGGCTTTCGGAACCTGGTCTAGTGGAGGGTGTCCCTGCCCATGTCAGGGGGATTGGAACAATCTTCGAGGTCCCTTACAACCCAAACCAGTCTGTGATTCTTTGAAAACACACTGGCTGGGAAGTTGTGAGGAAACTCCTTGTCACCCAATTTAAGGCATGCATCTGGATGTAGGAACAGGAATTCAACCTCATACCTGTCCTCCCACACTAGAATTTACACTGTTGTTAATGTTTTATGATAGCATTTATGAGACTAAGTATGAGTCTCTGAAGCACTGTGAAGGCAAAGAGATCTAGAATGATAAAAATGAAATGTGTTTTAGAAGTTTCTTTTGATTGATCTTGGTTTTCTGCTTGTCTGTGAATAACTGCTCTCTAATTAATATAATTGTTCAGAGCTAGAGAAGGCTTTGGGAGTTTAGAGTGAAAACGAGATGAAAAGAATTCTTGTGGTATCTAATGAGGGCTGTGAAGATACAGTATGAGATTCTAAAACAACATTTTTTTTATATATGTTAAAGGCAAATTTGTCAAAGAGTACATTGCAAAATCAAACAAAGGCTGAAGCTGGACATGGAAGTGGCATTATAAAACACTCCAAAGCCTTCCTTTTTTCCCCTTTTCCTTATTTGTTTGAAGATAGTTTATTAAATTTTCCTTAGAATGATGGTTTCTATCAATATAAAACTCAGGACTTAAATAGCGTCATTTCATTCTGCTTTTCATACCAGAGAACATTATTCACTCTGGCAGGGTGGATTAATACACCCTGATCAGTGGCACAAATGCTTGTTCTCTTAGTAACAAGACACCTGTTTTTGGAGCAAAAGGATAAATACAGTGTGAACTGATAGAGTCTCCTTTGGACAGTTGACTAGACACGACTGGGATCATGCATGGGGAGAGAAAGGTCACGGACAGTAGTGTGGTCTTTCTCACAGAAGGCTTCAGCTAAAATTCAAATCCAGTGACTTTTTTTCCTGACTTTCTTTTATGTTTAATCCCATTAGGATATTCAGGTTTCACTGCAAGATGATACTGTAAGGAAGGTTATAATAAAAAGAGTGCGGGGTGTTGTTTCCAGTCTTCTAACAATTCTCATGCAGTTGAATAATCCTGGATTAATTTCAAGGCTATTGAATTAGAAAGTGTATGGATCTAAGCCTTGCAGCTCCTAAAAGGGAAAAAATACTGTCCTCTCTTTACTATCGTAAAGGATATCGTACTATCCTTTACGATAGTAGCTGTAATGTCCTCATTAAAACCAAATTAGTAGGGGACAAACTGTGGCATCACCATAGCACCTTCAAGACCTTTGGTTGCCCTTCATTATGTGTTCTGCATTCTGACAGTACTGCTTGAACTGCGGGTGGAGAGGTTATTGGTTTGTGCTTTAACTTAACTTTGTGTAATTATTGATAATATTCAAAGTAAGTGTCCTTGAGAGAAGCAGTGCCATTTCATTATCATCTGTGGGGCTGTGATAACAAGATAGGCAGAATACAAAGCGAGCAGCAAAAAACAGTGAACTCTTAAGACAGGGGTATCAGTGTTACCCTCAAGTAAAGGATCCCAGACTACATACATTCTGTCATAAAGGACATAATATTTTATTCAATCTTGCAGTGCCCATTATCTTTAAAATGCAAACAGAGATATCTGTGACTCACTTAAAACGAGTTACCTCTTTTAATCTTTGCCTAGTTGCAACCATGGAAAGTAACTGGTGATGTGCTTAGGGAACCTTGTGTGACTCTGTGAACTTTTGTACCTGTAGTGTCTTGCTGCCACAGGAGTTTTGGCAGAGGTTTCCACTTATTTATTTATTTACTTTAGTAATACAGTCATTTGTTTGGTTTGCATTTGCATTGTGAGTAGTGGGTAGCTAATATTATGTTTTATGGCTATCTCATGTATGTGTTTGTCTTTCCATTTGCAGAAAACATGAAAAAATACTTTCCAGCATCAGCACAGTGCAGTTGTCTGATGCTATAGCTGTCCTACAGCTTTCTCAGGTCTCAGAGAACAGCTTGCAAAACCTCCCAGATTTTTACAGAAAACCTTATTTTTAAGTGCTATGATCTCTAATATTTTTATAAACCCTTTTATCATATGCATTTGCAAGAGTCCAGAGAGCATAAGAATTCCAGCAGAGCCAAAAATGAGACGCTGGTATAGCACTGCTGACTGCACAACATCAAATGGCTGCAGTGCAGCTGGCAACAAGATGCCAGCAACAAGATGTTGATTTCTCTTCCTGTGTGCTAAACTTCTATTGATGAAAAATCAGTTAAAACCTAGGCCAAACATAATAACTATATTTAACTTTACTGTACTCTTTGAGGTATAGAGATGAGAAAATAATATAGAAAAGAAGAAGTGTTAAAAAATCAAAGTAATTTCTTTTTTTGTTTGAAAGTGTGAGAATACTTTTTTTTAGCTCAAGCTATAGATTTCCCAAGGATATTAAGTGGGTTTGCTTTGTTTTAAACTATTAGAATTACAGTGTCTTTCACACCAGATAGTAAAACCAAAAGCTGCCGATTATAGAAACATTAATTATTTTCTGCCCAGTGATTTCATGCAAAGATTTCAGAGAACCTTGTAAATATTAAATAATGTTCTTAAAAATAATAAAAAGATGTAGGAAAAAAACAAAGAAATTGTCCTGTAGCAGGACAAGCACACTGGTCTCTTCTGCATTTCCCAATAGCCGCATTAGATTGAGTGTGACCCCCGCTTCAGTCCACCCATCTCTTGTGTCCTGAGGACATCATGGATACCATGTGCAGACCCTTAGGTTTCACAGTGCTTCTTGTAGGAGCAGCTAACCTTCTTGGCAGTTCTGGGTTCGAGTGTCTTGCTTGGAACACACAGAAAGTGCACCTCTGTGACTGAATATACAGCTTAATTATATCACCAGCCAGATTGTATTCTATCTGCAAAGTTAGCTTTACTTTAAGAGAATAAAAGAGTATCCATGGAGAAATCATGCATAGTTGGAGTCCTTTCTCTACTCCCTCCTCCTTCTCCCCAACCCCCACCCCTTTTTTAAAGCTTTCTAATTATGGAAAAAAATGTAAAGAAAACCATAGGCTTTCTTCAGAAGAAAATGTTTTAATTCAAAGAGAGTTATTTGATTAAAAGTTATTAACATTTTAAATTTATATTGGCATAACAGTTACGTTAGATATTCTAGCTATTGTGCAGTCTGAAGTGCTAACTGTGTGTTTCAGGGAGGGAGTGGCTGGGACAAGCAAAAAGCCCACTCACTATTAGATCTGAAATAATTCAAGCTTATACTTTACATTTTCTTTAGAAACACTAGTGAAAGCTTAGTATGACAGTAATTTTTTCCAGGAGCAGTGCCAATTTAAGCATCCCTATCCCTGCCTGCAGCTACTCATGAACTAGATGGGAGAAGGGGAGGGGTGGAGGGGTAGGGTTTTGTTTGTTTTGTTTTTTTTTCTTAAATGGACTAGGATAAGTGTCCCAGTCTCTCTGTGTTAACACAAGGGAAGGGGTAAGGGCAGGGGCAGGAATGGGCACATGAGTTGTAATGGGTGCTGCTTAAGGCAGTTTTTGCTTTCTTTATGACAGGAGTTCACATAAATGTTGGGATTAAAGCACTTTCAAGTGAATACTTGGGGCTGGACAAAGAAAACCTAGCAGAATAATAAGCAGAAGCTTCATGTCCAGAAACCATAGAAGCGATTTACAGGTGAAAACACAGAAAAAAATAGAAATACAATAGAAACACAGAAAATACTAGAAGTAAATTTGCATTGCTATTATTCTACTAAATAAAGCATAAATTATTTTGGGGTTTGTGTGCTTGCAACCCACTCACCAAGGAAGACAATGCAGTGTTCATATAAGATTGAGGAGCAAATATATAGCAAGCTGGTTAGATTGGAGGCATTTCAGATGAAAGCCACAAAAGGTTTAGGGGGCTAGTACAGAGACTGCTATAGCAAAAAAGGGGAGGGCTTGTGTCTTCAGGTGCTGTACATCAGCATGGTTCAGTTAAATTCATGGGAGCAATTCCAGATTACACTGATGGAGTTCCTGTCCTGGTAGAAACATACAGCCAAATTGGCTTCTGCTCTGTATGCCAATGTTAGTGAGTGAATTCACTTGCATATAGCTGCTAAAATTGTTAGACATTTCCCCAAATATTTGTAGTCAAATTTCAGCTTGGGAAAACATAAAAACTTTTTGGAGGGATTTTAAAGTGTTTCAAGATCAAGGGATGTAGAATCACCCTTGTAAGTGTAAAATGAACAAATTCCTAAATCAAATAACACAGTTTGATGCTTCTAAAAAGTGTAACTTTGTTCAATAATAAATACATAGATCTAATTTGTAAGTAGAGGGTTACATTTCTATGTGTATCTCAGAACAAAACGTTTTGTTAAGTCAGCATATTCTGGCTTGGTCAACATCTCTGACACTGGGGAGAGAACACTTGCCACATTTTCCTAATTACAAGAAAATTTTTGTGATGATTTCAGGCGTTGCTTTGTAGATGATTCAGAGGAACAATTAACCATTGTGATGGACCTTTGCTATGACTGTGCTGAATGACTTTTGGGTCTCAGAATCAGAGATGTAGCTGGCTCTTAGGCTGGTATCTCGTCCAGTGGCTGCCAGTACCTGCTGCTTTAAGGAAAGCAGCTTAACAGAGCTCAGATCTGCCTATTTGGGGGACTAGTGTAACACTTTGGGTTTTCTCTAGAAATCAAATTAACTTCTTTCACCTACATAGTTGACTTCATATATAGTCTGCAGTATTATCTGGTATTAACAGATGCTCACAATCACTGTTCACTGTCAGACATCTGCTGGACTCTGAACAGGCCATAGTGAGAAAATGGGCAAAACTAGGGTGTAAGGTGGGAAGAAAGAGCAAAAGAATAACTTTGACTGTGCTTCTACTTAGGCATCTCTTTCTTTAAGCATGGAATGAAAGTTTGCTTTACAGTTTCATCCTGTATCTCCAGCAGGCTGTGCTTGACTAGGACCATCATAGAATGGTTTGGGTCGGAGAGGACTTCAGAGATCATAGAATCATAGAATCATAGAATTTTAAGGCTGGAAATTACCCCTAAGATCATCCAGTCCAACCATTAACCCACCACCACCAAGTCTACCCTTAGACCATGTCCTC
>VXBZ01011886.1:45492-123530 GCA_013399135.1 Heliornis fulica
GGTCCTGCTGGCCACACCGTTCCTGATCCAAGCCAGGATGCCATTGGCTCTCTTGGCCACCTGGGCACACTGCTGGCTCATGTTTAGGCGGCTGCCAACCAACACCCCCAGGTCCCTTTCCGCCAGGCTGATCTCCAGCCACTCCTGCCCAAGCCTGTAACGTTGCCTGGGGTTGTTGCGACCAAAGTGCAGGACCCGGCATTTGGCCTTGTTGAACGTCATATTGTTGGCCCCAGCCCAACAATCCAGCCTGTAATCATCTAGGTCCAACCACCCTGCCATCATACTCTAGCATTTTGGAGGTGCCACGTTGCAGAGCCCAAACTCTGAGGCTCAACTGCATCTTGGGTCCAGCTGCCTGAAGAAAAACATAAAATCTTCTAATTTACTTCATTTTGCCAACAGTCCTAATTTTGTTAGTTGTGCTTCGCCTTCTCTGTATAGCTTTCCTGTTTAACATGTGATACAAGATTAATACCAGATACCTTCAAGGAAATATCTCCAGAGGTATCAGGCAGAGACTGAAGAAAGAAGATATTTCCATGCATCAGCTACATTTGTCACTATTATGATGCACTGTACATGTGAAATGGCGTGTTACACAAGTTGCTGATGGATAATTTGCCCCAGTGTTTCCAGAAAATCCATGTGAATGCTGATTCAGCGATTCAGCATTTTATGCCAAAAATTACTGAGATGACACGAATGAACTTGTTTTGTTTATAATCATTAGCCAGAGGGAATATTAGGTTGCTACAATAATTAGCCCCTGAAGAGATACAATTTTTTAGGCAGCTTTCAGCCTTCATTTTTCCTACGCTCCCTTTCCTTGGGCAGCACTCCTGTAGTTAAGAAGTTCTTAAATCAGGAATGATATCATTCTTCATCACCATTGTATTTATTGATACCAGATAGTGTTGTTTGTAGCACCTCCTACCACAGCAACAGAAAATTTCATCTCTCCTCCCCTCTTTTTCCCTCTTCTCTATGCTTTCAGGTTAGCACAATCTTACTAGAGACATCCCACTGTCCTATGATACTTAGGTGGGTTCTGATTCAAAAGGCTATTTTGCTTTTATGCTGCCAAAGAAAATTGTTGTTACTCTATCATTAGGTGAGGAACAAACCCGTAAAAAAATGAGCCTCAACACCCTGACAGAGCAATTCCATTCTTTTTTTTGTGTGTTCAAGCTG
Source organism: Heliornis fulica (assembly GCA_013399135.1). Classification (NCBI taxonomy): domain Eukaryota; kingdom Metazoa; phylum Chordata; class Aves; order Gruiformes; family Heliornithidae; genus Heliornis; species Heliornis fulica. The sequence goes on from VXBZ01011886.1 coordinate 46,687, forward strand.
TTCTCCCACTTCACACCATTACTTATGTCATCCCATCGGCACGCATGACACATTAAAGATACAGGAGATAAAGGTCTGCCTGGGAACTAGCCAAGCAGAAATTCATAACTGCGTGACTAAAAATGTTAAGGAGTCAAATTATGACCCGTGTGATTGCAACCAGTGAACCCTGGCCACCCTGGTGGACATCTCAGCCTGACAGATGCCTTGCAATACCTGCTCCATGGGGTGCTGCTGGCTGGGGAGTTGCTGAGGCAGATACAGTGCTGTGATTGTAGATTCTATAGATACAGAGCCATCTCTGAGCCCACTGAGGACTGCTGGTACAGACTGGACTGGGCCCAGGTTTTTCTGATTCCTTGCCTTTAACCACAGGATTGAAATGTCTTTTTAAATAACCTTGTGGGAGGTTGTGAAAGGAGACAGACAACAGTAAGCACTAGATAGGCAATTAGGCTTGCGGGAGAACACTGTTCTCTGGAAAAGCTTCTCAAAAAAGCTGGTTTTATATAATTCTTGTTAGTTATGGGTGTTTTGTTTGCAATAAGTTATCAGGCAATCATCCCACATCTTTAAGATAGATTTTTGCTTACACTCCTTTTTTGCTGTTATTTTGGATGATTTCAGTATAACACAGACCCAGTATCACCACTGCAATGAACTACATTTTGCTAGAGAACTGGCAGCAGTAACTTCTTCAGAACACTCCACACAGCACAGGCTTTTTTTTTTATGCTTATTCTTGTTTCCTTTCCCTGCCCCTCCACAGCAACTCCTCCATGCATTTCTGCATCATCACCCAGCTTGTGCAGGAGAGGTATGGCTGAAGGTTGGAGCTCTTTAGGAAAAAGAGGAAGACATTAGTTGCCTCAGCCCAAGCCCAGCCTAAAGGTAGAGTTATTTTCACAGGCTGCCTGAGGGATACCAACCCTGCTTGACTAACTGCAGAAAGGTTGGCTCTGTCTGACTGACCCGGCCTGTAAGAGGGTACTGCTGGAGCCACTGGGATGGCTGGTCTTGAGATGTACCCAGCGTGCTCTACTAATGACTGTGGGCTGGCTCTGGGTACCCTCCTCCCCAGCACTCAGGAGCACCAATTCACTTCATGAAGGCACCTGAGATTTCTGGAAAGAAGCAGATCATTCACTCAGGGACTCTCAGTGACTTCAGCAGTTGTTTTTCCTTTATTTGACAGGGAACACTGGTGAGCCAAGGTCTTGCTTTTCAGGCTTTACCTTACGTGCATTAACTGTGTTAAATTAGGGAGTTGGAATGATGCTCACAATTTTTTCTATTCTTCCATTTTTAAAAGAGCAGTATCAGGATATAAGCATTAACTCCCTGGCAAATTTTTAAGTCTTACAGGGATGAGCCATGTATGCATGAGAACTGCAAAGTATTAGTTAAGGAGTTCTTTATCAACTCCATGGAGTGCAAAGACATGTTTAAATGTACATTAATAGAACGGGGTGGGGAGGAGGACAAGGTCATCCAAAGTTTCTGAAGCCTCGCTGAAATATTTAGCTTACGTTTTGGGTTAATAGCTGTGTCAGTGTTTGCATTCTGTCAGTGTACCTGATTCATGGAGAGAGAGTTCATCAATTAGAAATAAGTTGCACTGTGTGACAGCACACAAAATGTCACAGACATGATCAGACTGCTAGTTTGTTCGTCACAGACAAATCAGTACATGCATATGGGCAAAGTATTTGCAAAACGTACGTTGCATGTGCATCTGGTTTCTATTTGGGTTTGGGGGGAGTGTTTAATAAATAGTCATTGCAGCTTGTGCCAGAGCAAAAGTTGTTATAAGGTTAAACTTCATTGGTTTTGTGTGACACACTAGTGCTCTGTGGTGCCTCAACTGCATTTTTTTATAAATGGTGGTGTTTGTTAAATTGCTGATGTGACAGTTGAGTGCTGCGCTGGCTGTGAGCAATCTGCTACAAGTACAGGAAACAAACATGGTGACACTGTTACGTGGCACCCAGACTAGATCAGCTCCGTACCAGTGCGGTGTCATGGTATCTGAGCTTATTCTGTCTGAAACACTTTCTCATAGACATGTCAAGTGTGTGCGGTAAAAGGGCCTGGAGCCCAGTTTAGGGCACACAGAAGTTGCATGTTGCTCAGTACACAGTTGTGCAAGTACACCTCAGCTCTTCCAGTTCTGAGTCTCTCCAAGCTGACTGTCATTTGAATTTAGTTACGTATTCTGGACTCATTTTTGTGATGAAAAAGAAGACAGAAGTATCATTAATCCAAGACCTTTGAACGGGAAAAAGACTCACATTGACTTCAATGTACTTTGGATCTAACTAGACCTACTTTGTTAGCATGTGGAGTCAAAAAACACCCTAGAGTCTACAGAAAAAAGGTATGCCTACTATTTCATCTCCAGAAATAATAGCTGTGCTTTGATCATCTCAGCTTTTGATGCTAGAGGACATTATCAGTGACATTTTGCCATTAGAAAGTTGTAATGCAAAGTAGAGGATATAGGTTGTTATGATGATGATATAAAGGGAAGACTAATGAGTTGTAGTAATGACTCCATAACTCTTCATTGTAATTTGTCCAGTCTTTTAATGAGAAGCTTGCAATTCTGATTTGGTAAAATAAAAGCAAAAAGGGTAGTTCTGTGAGTCAGCCATATGGTGCAGTAGAACAATGGAGATTGAAGTGATTTATTGCTGCACTGCATAAAGGCTATCACCTCTTCCAGCTATATGCTCACAACACATATTTGAAATTCAGATCACTTTCCCTGTGCATTATGTTCATAAAGAGGATGTGACATGACTGAAGTCCTGGGTTTTACGATCTGGCACAGAAGTTTGGCCATTTTTGTTCTCACTGAAAGAGCCAAGGATGTTGTTGCACCAAGTGTTCAAATGACTCAGGCTGCCACACAAAAGCTGGGAAATGGGATAATCCCATGTAAAATCCTACCAAATACTTGAAACAAAACTGAGACCTGAAGGATTTGTCACAATATGGGACAGGCCTTGCATCTGGGACTGTCCCAGAGAAAGTGCAAAATTTGGTAAAATTTTCTCAAGTTTAGAAGCTTGAGAAATGGTGTGCTTCATAGACTGGAAGATTATAGAAGGATTTAACGTGATTCATGTCTCTAACATCAGTCGGAAGTAGTTGTATGTAAGTCATAGAGCCATAGATGTTTCATAGTTTCATCTATGAAAACTTGTGGAAAGTCAGAATCCAACTTCTTTTCTCAACTAAGGAAATCAGTGTTCTTGAATATTTTACTTTGTTACTCAGTAGTTTCTTTTTTCAGAATGTTCTTAACTGATAACTAAAATAGAAAGATGTTTAACTACTTAGCTGGTTAGATTCTTTTCTGTCTAGAGTTACAAATACATGAAACGGTTTTTACTGTTTTAAAGAGTGTTGGTATTTACCTCTGTCGCACCTAAGTAATACAGAGTTTATTGAATGGCTAATCATAGTTTAATTGGTCTGGTTTTTCTCTTGATACCACTGAGAGGTATTTACTATGCAAGATGAGCCTCACATCAGAGGAATGAGGTCCTACCCAAGTCAGGAAGCCAGTGTTCCACTGCTCTTGTTCCTACTGGAGTCAGGTAGATATAAAACACAACCACCTATATAAGAAAAAAAGGAGACACTTTTAAGTTTGATACACTTAATTTTGTAAGTCTCTTCTCTGAGAAAATGGAGTTCAGAGGACCTATCTACTATTTCTGTAGCTGTAAACTTGTCTGTATCCTACAGAGAACTGTTATTCTCTTTATCTGTCCCTCTACAGTTTGTGTTTCAAAGCTGAAATCCAGGGCATTCACAATTGACAGTTCAATTACTGTATGCTTTTCAGTTCACCTTGTACACTGCTCTCACATTCATCAGAAAATGTGAAATAGCCCCTTGAATTTTCCCCTTGATGATAACACAATAGATGTGAAAGAGCTGCATTCAGCATGAGGCTTCCTAAGTGTTAACAGATCATGAAAATTGGCAACAACTGTTATGCTGAGTATCATAATCTGCAAGAGGAAGGCCAGCAATTCCATAGTGATGAGAAGAGAGCGCTTGGTGTTTGAGCTGTGGTCACATTTGCCTTTCAAGTCATTTGGGCCTCTACAACACACTTTTTGGGAGAAGAAAGCTAATGCAGCTGCCTTTGCTAATCAGTCAGTATGACCCAGCCCCTTGGGGAGGAAGGCAAAGGCAGATACACACTGAGACACACAATCCTTGCTGATTAACAGTGAAAGCTGGTAAAGTTACTCTCTAAGCCTGTCTGGCTCATCAGCTCCAGAAATGTAATTTAGATGATTATCTACATGCCCATTAAACCTTGTGACCCACTGCTAGTCTGTTTGAAGTTTGCCTGCTTAAATTTGTTTATTGGAAGAATAGAAGGCTTGGCTCAGAGGTCATGAAATAATAGAGCAGCAAAGAAGATGACAAAAGAGGAAAACTTCCTACTGCATGTGTTTGGTAAAGAGAAAGAGCTACCACACCACAATCATCTCTGTAGATAGTTACCTTATGGAGCAAGGGAGCCAACTGGAATTCAGGCCCCTGAAAATATTTTTGTGGGCTTTCAACCTGTTTCGGTTAGCTGTGCAAATGAAATGTGCTACCTGTGTGATACATGTTGTAAAATTAGGTGATTACAGAGCATAATGCAACCTGTGGTCAAAGAGCATGGAAGGACTGATGTAGGACAAGTGTTTCTGGTTTTGCTCAGGGTTACAGTGTGTAGGTATAAACAAGGAAGCACTTAAAGCAGTCACAACAGACTAGTCTCAATCAGGTGGGAAATTTCTTTTAGAATGTTTTTACTTAAATTAGTTGTGGGATGCACAATAAAAGCTATGAGCCGTTCAAACTAAGTTTGAAGAGAAAAGGTGGTCTTTGTTGCACAATACGGAATGGAGTACATTTGTACCTCAGTGAGGGTGTCCAGGGGCTCTGGCTAGTTACTGGAAGAAAATGAACTTGACCTTTAAATGCAGTCTGAAGGTCATTTACCTACTTTACATATACTGACAGCCTGGAATGAATCCATGCCCTTTTGCTAAAGACACAGTCAACCTACTGGCTGGAAAACATTGATTGGGGAAGTATTTCGCTGTATTTCAAAGACGACAAAACCATTTCACTAGTGCTGTGTCTGGATCCCAAGGTTTTGCTGTATGAGAACTCTTTATAAAGAATTACTGTGGTCTGCTTTGCAACACTTTTGGTACTTTTTTATTCATTTATGTTATTTTTGTTGATATAGTTATGATTGAATATAGTACTGTTTCTCATTTTATCGTGTTGAATCAAGCATATTTTCCAGCTAGACTCTCTGTGCATCTCAGACTCTTTTCATTTATATACACATCTCTGTATGAGAGAAACATCAATATGCTGGTGGGGGAGAAATAGAACAGTACTCAGTCCTGGAGAAACTTTTTTTTTTTAGAACTTGCGACTTTATTTCAGTGTTCTTAGTAATTTTTTTTTTATTTTTTTTTTGTGGCTGATACTGCAAACTCAGAAGCTGCTGCCTGTACTTTGTAATAAAATGCATCAATTTTAAAACTCCACTGTAAGCATCACACTGAGGCTGCCTTGCACCTTAATCTGGTTAAAAGTATTCAGCATTAGTATTAACCACAGTTGGGGTCTTCAGTCTGAAAGTTTTTCCTTACATGCTGACCAGACTGAAAGTGGTTCACACTTTGAAAAATATATTTTCCAAAAGGTTTTAGGAAGGAAACAAACTTACATTGCTGACCCTCACTCTTCCATTGAGTGGCATGTGCTCAGCTGCTTGCAACCACACTGCTTCAGAGGGCAGAAGTTATTCATAAATCTCATTCCGTCGGTGTCTGAAAAATAGATGCCAGTATCTGCTGGGAAGCCTTGTAGAAAACAGATCAAAGGCTTCTGGAGTTTATTTAAGAAGGACCAGTTGTGAGTGGCTTAATGCCTGAGCGTGGCATGAAAAGGGAAACAGCCATGACAATGAGCCACCGTACACAGAAGTCCTCTGGGCTTCATTAAAGAATTTGAGTAATATGTGGTACAGGTGGGCTGACACCTCACCCTGTCATTTGGTTATTCCTTTGCCTTTAAATGAGCACTTCCCTCTCTGTCTAACTGTCTGAAAAAGGGAAAAATTTCTTCTCAAAGAGATTGCAGATTAGAGCCTTCTTCACTTGCGGACAGTGAAGTGCCTGCTGAAGATATGTTGTCTTCTCTAGGTCATTTCATGTAAAGGGTCTGTTAATCTGTGTAATTCGCTTAACCTGTGGCCAGTGTTTCACCTATAATTTTTACTTTGAGTTTTTCACTTACTTTTTACTTATCTTTTTTCCCAAGATTAATCACACCCTTTGGTGTATCCCTGTTTCAGGTCTGAGAAACTGGCTTGCTTTTCCTTGAAATGCTATTTATGTCTACCCCTCCTATGTCCTGCCTTGATTTTTAAAATATTTGGAGACAGTGGCAACATCTCTCAGTTCTTACCACTAACAGGTTAGAATAGAAATAGTGCCTCTGCTTTCCTATGGAACTATCGCTTTTATGTTTTAGGGATTTGGTTTCTATTCATTTTTGTCCCATTATTTTCTTCTGCCTTCAGATATTTCCCATGTGACTATCTTTTCAGCATGGATGGCAAGTACAACAGAAAAAGAGAAAACAAAACAAAACAAAAACTTAGAAGAACTCCCTAGGGGTAAAAGCTGTAAGTGTCTATCCTGGTATCTCAAGGTGGGCTGTACTCCTTAGTCAGCTCTCTGTTGATATTAATGGGATACAAAGTCATGAGCTTTTTTCTGGCCATACCACCTGTGCTGGGAGAAGAGTTTAGGGTTGCTTCCAAACACTTGGACCCCTTAGCCTGAGTTCCTTCAAGGAAGGGAAGTGCTTCATTGGGAAAGTTCCCAACAACTGCTTCTTCGGCAATGAAATCAGTTTAAAAAAAAATCAGGGAACCTCCTAGGAATGACTATATGAAAATAGTCCAAAGAGAAATTAAACGGGGATCAATTGCCTTGGTAGTACTTCTTGTCGCCTCAGAAACTCAGTATGACATCTCAACCCCAGCTGTGGATCCCTAGAGACAAGGACTGTGCATACTTATAAGTGTTTAGTATGCTGAATATTATTTTTCCACCTCAAGGCACCCACATGGCACTAGATACCTGTGTTTCAGTAGCTGTACCAAACCCTGGATGGTTTTGGCTGGTAACCTGATAGGATAATTCCCATAACTATATTAATTCTTCTATGAAGTATGCTGTCACAACTTGAAACTCTACTGAAACACCTTCTGGTACCTGTCTCCATTGTGCTAGCTTTCCTGGCTCAACAGCCTATTGTTTTTCATGGCAGTAAGCTACAGATGAAAATGGAGAGGAAAAATAAAATGCTGGATTAAGAAAAAAATTGCTCGAGGATTTATGTTCTTTTAGTTAAAACAAAAACCATTCCTAGGTAAAATTGTTATGTAGTTTACCATCATAGCGTTATCAAGGGAAGCAATGCTTGACAGAAGGTTACACAATTTCTGTTTAGCTGTTGCTTCTGCTTTCTTTTTTTTTTTTTTTTTGAGACAGATGTTTGACACTTCAGAATTTTATTCTGTGAGAGGGTGGATGTGATGGAAATTGTTTATGATGTTACCAAAAATCTCTAGGAACTGCCAAGTAAATTCTAGGCAAAAGGGAATGCTAATAGAATCCAGGAACTGAGCAACGCTACGGTGACAGCAAAAAGATGCAGAAAATACTTGAGGAGAACTCTAATCCCCATGGCCTGATGAGGTTTCAGAGGGAAAACATGAAGATTTAATGCATTTTTCTGCAAAGAGGTATGCACGCTTAACTCACACACTGTGGACATTTCCACTGAAGTCAGTGGGATAACTTGTTCTGAACAATACCATATGTCTCCATCTTTGCAGGCCCAAAGTCTTAAGCAGAATTTATTAAGTCTGGGATGTGTATAATTGTATCCATGTTCACATTTGTCCATTGCTAAAACTGGACAGTCAGTGCTTATTTATTCCTAAACCAGAAACATATTTGTAGTGACTATTAATGTTGATGACTTTTGTCTTCTAAATTGTTTTGCTCTTTTTCATGATGACATACTTTGATATTTATGAAAAATGACCCTGTTCTTTAGATAAGAAAAAATTCTCCATTTTGGTTTTATGTGAATTACTCCATTAGTAATTCAGGGAAGCAGATTCATTGATTACACAGAGCCATTGATAAATATCAATGAGTTGCCTACACTTATATGGGGTGTGAATCCTCTCTTCTGAATTAGTTTTGCACTGGCATTTCCTGAAGTCTTTACAAATCGATGGAACATCAATTCTGCTAGGATAATCAGAACAAAGAAAGAATGAATATATCCTCTTATTTTTTCATTATTTTTGTCTTTCTGTATTTTCTTTCTGTCAGTATGTCTAAATGTTTGTGGAAAATGTCTGTTAGGTCCACCACTGATGTCTCTTTCACTATGAAAAAAAATGCTAGTCTTAATTGGTTGGTAAAGTAATAAAGTTTGAGCAAGTGTGTAAATCTCCAGTGGATTTAAAGTTCCCCCAATTGCCAGTGGGCCAGAGTCTTGGTAAGTAGGACAAGTAATTAAAGGACAGAGAAAATGGAATGTGTATGTTTTGTGTTGATCAGAGTAACAAAGTACTCAAGTAGCTATAGTTACCTTGCACTTACCTTAACATTTTCTTCCTGAAAATATTTTACCAGCAGTATTAAATCAAATCCTTTACCTGATCAAGCAATAATTTAAGCATTTTTATTTTTAATAGGAAAATGCATTAAAATATTACACACTGCACATGATGTATTTTGGAAAATATGTTTTTATGTTCTTGGTCAACACTGATTTCATTTGTCAGACTTACGCGAGATACTCATATTTTATCTTTTTTAGTTGAATCAACCACTCCTGTTATTGTTCCTTTTTGTTTGCAATTAAGTACATTGAGTTTCACCCCTGCCAAGCTTCTGTATTCTTTCCCTGCATGAGTTGACAAGCCTAACCTAGGAGTAAACAAAGTACCTGAAATCTGAAATCCTTTGGCTGATTGAGCAATGAGAACAGAGGCCAAATTGAGGTCTTCATGAGGATCCGGAAATCCCTCAATACAACTTGAGAAAAAGTATGCAACCAGAATTCTGTATTGTAGTTGGCCTAAAGAAAGTATCAAAAAGTGCAAATACATGATGCAGGACTGTCTTTTAGTCTTTGCACTAAAATTCTAGGACAAGACTTTTCCATTCATTAAGGGGTGTGAAACTATTTAGAAAAGGTTGTTATGGGGTTATTTTTTTAAGCTAAAATTTAAATCTTGTGGCTGAAAACCTGAAATCTAAATGAAAGTTGTAGGCAGGGCAAGTCACGAGCAGAATCCCTGCCTATGGGTGTACGAGATAGGTCTCCGCAGTATGCATACTTTATACCACTAAACAAATGGCAGGAACATATGACCTAAGAATTTGTTTGTGTTTCAGTAACCTTGAGATCAAAATACTCTAGATGGGTTACAGCGACCAAAGGGAAGTACTACAGTTGTCTCTACAAGCAGCAAATCCACTGAACAGAATAGCCATGTGAGAACATTTACAGCAGTAGATCTCAGTCCCTGGCAGGTGCACTTACACTGGTATTTCAGTATTTTATTTCTGGTATTCAAAGCTTCTTGTCTGTGATAACTTCTGCCACTGCTGCTCCCTATTCGTTTGTGTACTAACTCTTCCACTGTAATGTTTTGACTGCTACAGAGGGCTGGAGAAACAAAAGCTCATGTTTAGAGAAAAAATCTACAAGATCAGTTAACAGTAGAAGATTGATACCAAAGATGGTACTTTGTTTCTCCTGACTGAAGCTTTATAGAACTTAAATTTTATTCTCCCTTTCTCCTTCCTTTTTCTTTTCCACTTTCTCACTTTTCTCGTTTGAGAATACTGCTGCATCTTGTTAGGAGGGTATATGTAAGTTGAGAGAACGAAATTACAATTTGCTGGGATGTTCCTAGTCATTCACATCCCCTTAGGAAGCAAGTACAACATTTTTCAGCTCAGTCACTGGATAAGTTCGTGCACAGGTTTCACTCTCATGAGTGAACCTTCCAGTTCCCCAGTTGTAAGAGGAAAGTAGGTGTCAGGAAAATTATCAAACATGCAAATAAAGTGAGTATGTCCCAAGAAGAAGTGGAAGATGAGTACAAAAGACTCTTTAAGGTCGTCTAGGTCAGGTGGTGAAGCCTAGAACAGAGTGAACACCTGAACTGATGTCCATTTCCCCTGTGCATTAAACACTGCACCAAATTAGGGGCTGTTGTTGAATGGTCTTTGAGGGCCAGGATGTCCATGGTCTGTGAATCCTTGGCTGTGCGGATACATTAGTTGTCCAGTTCCCTGGATGGCACAGAAAGCATTTGGGGAGAGGGAGCTGTTCTAGTGCCTCGCCCCTGAGACCAGGGACAGCTTGCCACAGGATGCTAAGGCTGGACATTTTGTGCCACACCCACTCTTTCCTGATAAAGATAGAGAAAAGCCACCATAAGAAATTGTCTATTTAGAAAGAGACAATTCCCAGTATTGCTTTCTCTCACATACAAACAGACGAGCTGATGTTATAAGGCCATCTACCAAAAAACCTGTCAGAGGAAAATGGAAAAGGCACCCATATTGAAGGCATGAACTAAACAGCAAGCAACATGTAGTAAATCACAGTGGGATCACATAGTAGTAGATCACATAGTAACATATGCTTTACATATTGCTATTAGCAGTTCTTAGCTTGCAGTAGGCAGGATACAATGTCCTGGGTTTCTGTCTGGAAAGAGTTTGTGTGGGGGGACAAGAGGGTTCAAGGCTCATGGAACCCCAGCCCTCTTCAGTCCCTTTGAAAAATACACTTTTGCGTATTCTGCTCCCAGCTTCAGCCACACATTTCAAGGAGATTTGGGCACAGGACTAGGATGCATTTTCAAAACCAATAATAAACATTGGGAAGTCTTTTGGAACTAGGTGTGGTGACTAATGCATATTCCAAACAACAAGAAGGCAAATTCAGCCTGTGAGACATAGGGCCCAGCAACTTCCCACAGAGAAACTGGCACCAAACTGCATGAAATTCACACATGTAGGAGAAGGGAAGGTGTTAGGAGGATGGCAACACAGGGCGGGCTTGGCACAGCTTGTTGTTTTTATTTTACTTATATTCGCGCATTTCTTTTCAGATATATTGCGTAATTTCTGATGACATTATGAGACAGTTTACTGTAATCAGTAATAAGATTTCAGATTTTTTTCTTAAGCTGTTTTGTATTTTTGATATTTTATTGTTGGAAATGGGGACTGAGCTTGCAGTCAGCTGTGCCAGTCTGGCATAACCCCACTGAAATAACTGAAGCTATTGTAACTGTGTACAGACTGTAGGCTTGTGTATTTTGCAAAGCATCTGGAAACTTTGGTGGATCAGAGCCAAAATCATAACTCACTGTTATTGCTCTGATTATGTGATGATTTTATGACATACAATATCCCATTTTCTTAACAACAGTCTTTTAAATGCAAACTTCTGGGAACTGATATTTTTCTGTCTCAAATTCTGTCTCAAGCTTGGGTAAGGGCGTTATATTGAAGACCAGGTAAAACATGTTTTTTAGACTTGAATCTAGTGCTTGAGTATGACGAACTTTTAACAAATCAAAAAATGCCATTCAGAAGAATTTGAATCTTAGACATATTCATGTAAAAGTAACTGGGATTGGTAGTCATTATCTTATATTAATTCTTTTTTTTTTAGCATTTTAAATGAAACAAGCATAAAAAATCTGGACTTTTCAATTTTCAGATATTTTGGTTAAATATCCTTTTTGGTTTAAAATTCTGGATTCACTGTTTTCTGAACTCTTCTTGTACCTGAACAAAAAAGGTCACGATTCATGCCAGTGTCTATTCTCTGTTGCACTGTTTTTAATTAACTTTATAGTTGCAGATCCATAGAGAACTGCATTTTGCCCCATGAATTAATTCCTTTCTAATAATGGTTAGTTATACATCCATCTATGAAACAAAGGAAGGACCTATAAAGAAATAACAAATGGAAAACAGATATTTGGCAAAGAACATTATTGCTCGTTCCTTTCACAAATCGCTCTTTCTTAGCATTTCATGAGTAATAGATTATGTGGCTTCTCCTAGACTTTTCTGAGCAGTTTTATGGAATGCTCTTCACTGGAAGATTTTAAGTGAGATTAGTAAAACTGCTAGCAAACTTGATCTTCCTCAGTAGGGGAAGATGAATGAGGTGACCTCATGGTTTTCTTTGCTCGTGGGTTTCTTTCCTGCTGCGCATGTCTGTGATTCTCACAACTTGGACTCATAAAAAGACGGGGCATGCTGCATTTAGATTAGCCTGAACTGGAAATAAAATAGAACTGCTAATGATTTGCTCTATCTATATTTTGCATATCTGATCTTAAGAACTTCTCTTTCCATTCAGTAGTAAAGCGGTGAGACAAGAGAGAAGTATAATTTAGAGACTTCTTATTGCCAGAAATCTTACTCACAAATGCTTTGCTCTGTAAAGATAGAGGTCAAGAGGGTTTTAAACCAAGATGTTCCTTGCCAACTGAGCCATTTAGGAAGCAATTATTGTAGCTAATACAGTTTGGGATGGATGCCATCAGTGGAACAATAAGACTTTTGCCTTGGTTTTTATCCAGTAAACATGCTGTTAGAGAGCTGTATAGCTATACATATGGACATGAGGGAAATGAAGGTAGAATTTGAAAAAGGAAGTCACTGAATTAAAGACAAACTCATGATGCAGATTTTAACTCAAAATTAAGCTGGGCTCAAGAATAAAGGTTTCCTTTATTATTGCTAAAGAGTTACAAGGTTGTTGGAGGTCAACAGAAATGTGGTATTACAATCTACATAAAAGTATAAAAACAAAGAAGGCAATTACTTTAATCCATTGTTCAAAGAAAGCTATTATGTCTACCTAGATCAAGTGAATTAATTATGATGTAGTAGAAAACAAAGACACTTTCAGACAGCATATCTTGCTTGCTAGTAAAATGGTCTGAAACTATATATTGCTGCTGTAATGCCTTTCTAGAAATTCAGTTTAATCAATAATCAATGAATTTTCCAGAAATCTTTTTCTATATCGGGTTCATAACACCAAATAGAGATCAAAATAGTGGGGTTTTTTAAATGCCTTTTACTATCTAAAGATAATTGCTGTGTGCAAGTATGAGAAGCTGTACATTGTCACAAGAGGTAAAGCTCTAATATAACTTCTTTTTAGAGGATAGTCATAGGAAGTATTTAACACTTTTTCTGCAGTTCTAGTCAATTGTGGACAAAGAGAAGATTATTAATATTCTCCCTGTTCAAATAATCTTTCCTCTGATATTGGTAGTAATTCCAACTGAAAGGAAGATACATGTGCTGAACAAAACATGTTTTAAGCTCAGAGTCCTATGAATGGCCAGTGTCCAAGGACACAAAACGAGGTAAAACATCTGTTCCAAAATAAATACGGAAAACTACTTTAGGGGACATTTATGTCTATTAACATCAGCTGTGCCACATATGTTAAACTTACACTAAGCTCTAGTGTGCTGAACAAAGCCAGAGTATGAAAAGCTCTGTTCTTTTGAAACAGTAGAACAGAAATAGGACAGAAATGAAATAGTAAAAAAAAAAAAAAAACCCAAGCCCCCCAAAAAACAGCTGCAAAAAGAAGACCTGTGATCACATTCAAATACTAGAAAGATTACTTTTTTTTTTTCAATTTTAATGCTGATACATTCCTCATCCCGGAAACATGTATTAAACCGTAGGTACTAGAGAGCTGAACATATATTGCCAAGATGTTTGTTAATTTATTAGAAACAGGATCTGGTTGTTTCTGAAAAGTTGGACTGTGTTTGCATGCATACTTTTGCGTCACTAAGTAGGAGTACGTTAGGCTGCCTTTTTTCCTTTTGTAGCAATGTGTTACAGGTTTAACCTACATGCACTTCACTTTGCCTTACTGATGCTTTAATATAGTGAAGTCTCATGGCTTCCATGTTTGGTTCAGCCACCAAAAATATTGATTTTAATGATAAATATTCTTGTATCATATTTGAAGCCTAGATAAGACTTGAAAAATAGCAATAGAGATCTAAAAATGTCAACTTGGTCCTTTTGCAATGCTGGCAAAAACTGTGGAAGGCCAAAATAGCAGCAGTGAGGTTTATTGTGCAACTTGGTGTCTGCTCCAGATAGGTGAAATTGTGATGTCCTTAACAGAGGGACATTTTCAGAGACCTCTTCCCAAACAGACACAGAAAAAGAAGAGTCGGTATGTCTCCAGCACTTTCTTTAATAACTCTTTCCACCAGAGCTTAGGGTGAAAAAGAAACTCATTATTCCCTGTTCTGTATGTTCAATAGTGTTTAAATGCTTGACAGACCAAATTAAAGTGAAGCATTATAGACCAGGCTCTGTCTGAAAGGTTCATTAATAAAGACAAGAGACCTCTACAAAGAAGAACAATGTTTCAGAAAAAGAAAATGGAGATTGTATTTTTTTTGTTCTACTTTGATAATTCTGTGATTTGTGGCTGTTTTCAGCAAAGGACAGATGAAAAATTGAGTAATGGATTAAGGATATACCACACTCAATAGGAATTTGATTATTTATTTTCTGGTTTATAATAAATTAAATGAATAATCATCAGCTTTAGACAGGAGCCCAGAAAAATATGTAAATGCACCGAAGAAGAAATGTGGAAGAGTATCATCTCTTCAGGATGCATTTTGTTGTTCCCTTTGAAAGCAAGATCTTGAAAATAGTACAGTTTTTAGTTTAGCCTCAAAGCTCTGTTTTTCATTATTGTGGCTTATTGCCCACTATTAACTGTTCCAAAGCCCATTTGAAGCTCATATGTCTTTGACTGCTTCTGCAGATTGCTGTATATTGTGGCCCATTAAGTTTTACATTTGATGTGGGGTAGAAAAAATATTAACAGCATCTTCTGCTGCCTGTGCTTTTGACAGTAGAAAAGATGAGGACAGTAATATGTGTACCTGCTGTGCTTCATAGCAGACTTAAAAGAAATGTATTTGATGGTGAGTTGCCAGAGGTGACTTGGTACTCGAAGAGCTACCTTAAGTATTTCTAAAGGGTGCTCTGGTCATCGATGGCTTATACTGACCTTCTGTACCAAATACTTTTACTTGCTCCCCACTCTCTGCAAAAATGAAAATACCATGGTGTGATCCCAGAAAAAGCCTTCTGTGACCTGAGTAGTTTTCTCAGCCTCTACAGCATGGATGGTATCCATCTTACCTGGCTTCTGTTGTCTGCAATGTAGAGCTCTACAGCTGAGCTTGTGCCTTTGCACGCCTTTATAATCCATGGGGAAAATCAGCGGTTTTAAGGCACAGTTCAGATGATCTGTTTTGAATATATATTTTGGTTGTCTGAATGACTTGGCTATAAAGATGTAAAGTCTGTGTTTCAGCTGTTAATATTTGAACAGATCAAACCTATCCTGTGTAACTTGTATCCTGAGCAATCCTGCTTAAGTATGTGTGACAACTCACGCATGCAGAGTTACACGAGCCTCCTGTTCACGGGGGGGCAGGGAATGTGGTGCAAACTCCTTTAACAGGGTGCTCATTGCATCCACCAGCACATAAGATACATGTAGTTAAAACCCGCTGTGGCAACCGTGGCGCCACTTTGTGACTACTGAGTAGCTGAAGTAGGATGTGATGTTCAGAAGGTAAAAATGTGTGGGGTGCTGGCTCCTTTGTATTCATATTTTTCAGCAGAATGAAAGCATATGTTCCTAAATGATTTGATCTGTGTCAGAGCTGACTCTTTACCCACGGAAAATTCCTAAAACTCTCACCAGTACAGGATCAAGTCATTATAAAGGTAATGTGATTTTTTTTTTTGCGTAAAGGTTGTTGATTTATTTTTTTTTAAGGAAGTGAAAGAAGATAAAAGGAAAAGGAAAAAAAAAGAGTGGCAATGAAGGAAATTGAACAGTAAAACCACTTTTCCCATAATAATTTTATTTGAAAATGTAAATTTGAGGGTTGGGAGTTTTTTTATTGTTTCTTTTTATACCTTGAGGCTTTACCCTTCATCCAGGGTTTTATCATCTGTTAGGAATGCAATTTATAATTTAAATAAACAATACAGAAATAAACCCACTATTGATAAGACTGAAGGCTCCACCTTTAGTCTCTATGAAATAAAAATTCCAAGTGTTCACCCCTCACCTTATGAAATAATAAAGCTTTGCTCCAGTCACATGCTTATGAGATTGTTCCTTACCTTTAGTGTGAAACAGTTTGTAGCTTGTTCAAAAGAAGCTGAAATATATAAGCTGATCTGTAAATATTATGATTTGCTTTTATTATTTTGTAATAGAATAATATGGACAGCACTGCAAATTAGCATACAGAATATAGGTAGAAAAATGCACTGTTTCGGGTTGTTTTTTTTTTCCTTTTCGCTCCTTTGAGGTCTTAAGTCCCAGCCTGCCAGTCTGGGCTTTTTCAGAAGTGTTCTTACAAATGCCAAGCTTGGAGGGAGGTAATGACCATCTAGAAAAGAATTTTTCCTGGAAAGAGGAAAGAAATAGATGGTGTCTAAGATGTAGGTGTCCATCAAGATGGAAAGACCACATCATACACATAATTTTGGATGCAGTTTTGACCTTCTCACTTGCTGAGCAAGTGTTGGACTTTTAGAAGCTTGGAAATTTAATTTGTAGATCTGAGGACCTGGATTATTTCCATTCCTTTTAATATAAGCATTGACTTTGGATTAACTCTTCATGGGACCATCTGTGTTAAGAGGATACTTACAGTATTTGCTTCTGTGGCAAATGGGCACTATTAAAGTTGATCCAGAAGGCTGTTAACTTTGGCATGGTCCAAATCAACTTCTGGATCTGTTACCCTCCACCCTTCGAATAAAGATGACCTCAGCTGATGTTTCATAACTTACAAAACACTTTTAAAGCAGAATATGGGACAAAACAACAATTTACATGCCAAGATATGAATGATACAATACTCTTGTGTCAATAGCTAGTCTCTGTCAAAAAATGTTATTGTTAAAAAATTTAAGACAACTTTGGATATCATAGTCCTCCAGGGAGGGAGTTGGAGAACCTAACCCATGCCATCCAGGCATTACTGAAAACAGCTCTTCTCAAAGTCAACAACAACCCTATTCTTCCCCTTCTCAAGGATCAGAGATCATGATCACTTGTAAAACCGGAAGTGTAGTTCAGGTGATGATGTGAAAAAAGATATTCTGTGAGCTCATACTCTGTCTTACCACAACTTTTTCAAATTGTATTTCATCTCAGAAAAGACCTGTGGGTTTCCTGGCTATTGTCTGTGAAAAGTGGTATAAGTGAATACATATTTAGAGTTCTCTATTGCTGTAAATATCTTGTCTAAATATCTATAGGCCGAAACTGTGATTGATCTGCACAATTAATTGCAAACTGCAAGCAAGTGCTAAATTACAGCTTCTTCTGTAGTTGAAGTTGCAAATTATCTAAATAGAAGTTAAAATACTAGTAATATCAAATAGATAACTTGCCAAACTTGCAATCATTCAAATAAAACTTCATTAAAGTAGTATAGTGCAGCTGGTTAAATTAGGAATTCTGTTTGCAGACCACAGTAAAAATATTTTTAACATGGGTTCAGTTTTGGGGTTTTTAATCTGTGAAACCATTGCCTAAAGCGGAGCAGAACCTCCATGCCAAACTCCTACTTTAGAGTTAGTTTCTTCTTACCCCAGTGTATATTTTATACTTAAACCAGTAACTGAATTCCCATCAATCAGTACATAGAGGATTTGAACTTTCACCTCCTACGTCTCAGCGCTACTCATTAGGTTCTTAAGAGATTACAGAGATCTCTTAGCTGTGTTTTCTGCCGGGCTTAGTATGACATATAAATTCGCAGAATATTTACTAATCAGCCTCTTCTGACAAAATTAGAGGAATACCTACTTCTGGTTTAAACATTGGCACCATTGGGTCCAGGTTGGGTGTTTGTGCCAAACTACAGCATAAAATTCCCTTAGGACATATTTGGCCTGCAGCACATGCCTCCTGTAGGGAGGCTGATGGAAGTGGCATGTTCTAATCCAGAGTTCAGAAAGTTTCAGGGAGAGGTAATTGTGGTCTTCCAATATCTAGGAGGAGGTTGCCAAGGGAGAGCCAGGCTTTTTATGAGAGGTGTGCAGCAGAACAAAAGTCGGTGGTCATGCACCTCTCCATACACCTCTTCCTACAGGCTGAGAGAGTTGGGGTTGTTCAGCCTGGAGAAGAGAAGGCTCCCGGGAGATCTTATAGTGGCCTTCTAGTAGTAATTGAAGGGAACCTACAGGAAAGCTAGGGAGGGACTGTTTGTAAGGATGTGTAGTGACAGGACAAGGGCAGTGGCTTTAGACTAAAGCAGAGTAGGTTTAGATTAGGTGTTAGGAAGTTCTTCACTCTGAGAGTGATGAGAGACTGGAACACATTGCCCGGAAAGGTAGTGGAGGCCCCATCCATAGAGGCATTCAAGGTCAGGCTTCATGAAGATCTGAGCAACCTGGACTAAGGAGGGTTGGGCTAGATGACCTTTAAAGGTTCCTTCCAACCTAATGTATTCTGTGATTCTATGAACTCAAACAAGGCAGTTTCTGGCTGGAAACACTTAAGGAACTTTACTCACTTTGAGGACAGTCAAGCAATGTGAGCTGCAGAGGGAGATTGTACAAGCTCCATCCTTGGAGGTTTTCAAAACCAGAATAGACTAAGCAACCAGACCAACCTAGTCTGACCATGTGTCTGAGTCAGTGTGGAGCAAGAGGCTACATGAGGTCCTGAGGTTCTTTCCAACTGGAATGATTTTGTGAATCTGTGATTCTGTGAACTGTATGGAAGAAGATGCACATTTTTGAGAGGGATAAAGCAAATCAGATGTGCTCTTTGACTGTGGAAAATCATTATGATGTGAAAGATTCAAAGCTATATATGCTAGTTTATATTAATGATTAAAAGTGCTAACATATATAACACAGATGAACATACTACAGTCTCAAGGTAACCCATTTCTTCCTTTATAAGTCAGAAATACTTGAGAGAGTATCAGAATGTTCCAGAGCACTACATTGTGCAAACAGATCTCTGCTCTTAGTTGACAGATGTGGAGCAAAATCATGTGGTCAGGCAACCCCTTCAACACTGCACATGTGGATGTTGCAAAGGCAAGTTATTCCAGATAAAATCACTCTAAAGTTATGATCAGCATGTTTTCATTCAATTTATCATTTTTCTGACAGTGTGTCATGATTTGACATTGTTTTGTTTGATTCCATTACTGTTGGTGTGAGGAAGGTTTTGGATAAGGATCTTGTACGGCAAAAAAGGACAAGTAGATCCAGAGTTGCCTTGTCAGAAAAATCTTATGTATGTGAGGTGTACCTGGAAGGGTACAAACATGAACATCCAGGAACCTTACACCTTGCGCTAGCTCTTAGCATTTGAAGCATTCACTATTAAGCATGGTGAAAGTTTAGAGATTACTTCTGGAACTCATATTTGCTTGTGCTTGTTAGCCTTGCGGTCCTTTGAGATAATTGCACTCAGCAGCTGCCACTGAGGTCAATCAGAAGATGAAGAAAAAAATATCTTGGGAAATGTCCAACTTCTTGTAAAAACTTGTTATGAACGGCACAGTGCCAGAGGACCACCAGCACTCATAAATAATGATAGCACCTCTTTCGTTTGGCTTTAACTCGGAACTAACTTCACAACTTGACTCAGTTACTGAAGGCTGGGGCAGCTTTTTTCACTTTACAAGAAATGACTTACAGCACATCCAAGTCTCATTTACATGAAGCTTCACTTCCACACTTTGATACAGTGAAGGTGTTTATAGTGTTTTACCAAGAGAAACCAGAGTCATCCCAAGCCATTGAACTTGGCTGTGTGAAGGCTATTTGGAACCTTTGTGTGTCTGGGTTTTCATAGCTGCATTGAGGCAACTTGTTGGAGCCATGTACCTTTCCATTCTTCAGCCTAGAAGAAGTTTATTTAATCAGCATAATCTCTGTGTGGTACAAAATTGTAAGCTAGCATTTATGTACTATGTGGGTTTTTTTTTAGTTTGCTCTATATTAAAATAGTAATACAGTCTTTTCAGAGCAGTGTTTATTCTTGAGTTGTTTCCTCCTGCTTTCAACACAATAGAAAGCAGGTTTAATATTGCAAAATAGAGGAATTTAAAAATATTTCCTATTATTTTTTAGTAATTGTGAACAATTATTTAAGCAGTTTTATTCAGGTGTCTTAACTGATTCAGTCACGCAGAATTGCCATTTTTATGAGAGAAAGGGTTTTTTAGCAGCTGGAGGGTAAAGATCAGTATGGTGGAATCAGCATGGCAAGATTACTCCACATCTGTGTCTTTCTATTAAAAAAGACTGTAAAGTTTATACGGTCTCTACTCTTGTCAAATGATAAAAAGCTGTGGAAAGGATGTGGAAGGAGGGAATTAGAGAGAAGTAAAAGCAAGATGACAACATCCTTGCACTGATGTTTAACTGCTGTTAAGTGGCTATCATTTATCTAATATAGAGAACAATATACTGGATATAATAGGATCTGATGCATGCTATATCATACTATAGTCTAATATTTCCATTTTCATAGTCCTTTTGACTGTAGTACATCCTCTAAGCCTGAATCAAACTGGAAATGCTTTCATTTTCTGCAAGAGCCAAGCCTGCATCAGGGTTGATGGCAAATTCTGGCTGCCCATTGCCACACGGAAGAGAGCTTGCGCTGGAGGGAATCTGGGCTGTCTTTGGCTCGGATTTGTATGGGTTTTGATGAGTTACTACTGGGAAAACAGCGCAATTCCTGTTGCAAGATATCCAGTATCTTACTGAGGAAGTGTTCAGAGCGTGAATAATAGCTGGTTAGCAACAAGGAGCATGGGCAGGCTAAGAGCAATCCATTCAGCTAGTCTGTCATCCCTCTAGGCAAAAATATTTAAATGAGAAGTTAATATAATAATACGTTCAATCCATGGTTTCAGAGCTGTTATGGGGGCATTGCCTGTAATCAAATAATCCTATCAGTTGGAAAACAACTGGGAAAAAGTGTGAGAGGGTTTGCTATGGGATGTGAATGTATCCAGGGCTACTTTGCTGAAGGAGAATCTTATTCCATATCTCTACAGACCTGTTTTTACAGCAATTCATTTTATTGGCGGACACAAGAAAGTCAAACACAAAACACCTCACAGGCTGATTCAAACACATATGAAAGGTGGAGGAGTCCCTAGCTCTGTACAGAGTTATTTCTCTGAAGTGCTGAGTCTTGGCAAGTGTAGGTTGGGTCACCGCCCAGACATGGTACAGATCCTACATCGAAGTGTAGCCCCTGCCCGTGCAAGGAAAGGAGTAGTTAATATGTGTCTGACACATTTTGGGGGTAACAACCTGAGTCACTGTGAATCACTTTTGTTTGTAGTGCTTTATTATCTGCTTCCTTGCTGCTCCCCAGACCTGAAATGAGTCACAGAAATCTTCCAGATGTCTATTAGAGAGAGTAAATTGCTGGATAAAACTATTTGTGTACATCAGGGAAACTTAAGTGATTAATAAGCTGTAATTAACTGCCTTTGTTGAGAGAGCCCAATTTTCAGTTTTTAAGGTTGGGGTTTTTTTTCAATTTCCACTGTGCTCCATCACTGTGCTACAGTGATCTCAGTATTGACCAAAGCATGGCTTCGGCTCAGCTTCACTTATCATGCCTTGTGCAGTAAACCTCATCACTAAGCACGTTATTCAGTTTTCAGAAGTAATTAGTTGTTTTTTTGAGAGGGGTGCCTTGTTCAACTGGTGACTGCTTGATTACTTTAGCTGAATGAAAAGGACATGCAGTAGTAAATTACTGCAAGCAGGCTGTTGGAGAAAGCAGAGTGAATTCTAGCTTCAATCTGCTCGTTTGGCACTAACTGCATGCAATCTGTTTCTGTCCATGTGTGAAAGCTACCTGCATGCAGTCTGCTGTTCAGTAAGCCATCAAGCTGTAAGGAGACTGCATTTTCAGTCTGCCACACACCAGAAGGCAAACCTTTAATCAGTATCCTTTGAAAAAGATCATGACTAATAAAAATCCGTGAAATTCACTTCTGTGATTATAGCAGCAAGTGTGCTGCAAATTCATTAGAGTCAATTTTGACCTCATTATAGTTTAGAAAATAAATTACACCATAGCCAGATTTCTAGGTGTTCTAGGAAAGCAGATTTGCCTGTCCTACTCCTGTCTCCCAGCTGTGTATATTAAATGAGTGTCTGGGGATATGTAAAATTTAGTGCTGGACATAACTGTTAGACAGCAAAGAAAATATTCTAACTCAAAGGCTCTTTTGAATGAAATACGTATTGACTTTCAGTCCTCAATTCTTTTCGTGATAAGCTAGTGTGGTAAAATGGAAGTATAAATGATAACCAGATACAGCCTATAAATACATTTATCTTTTCTGTTTTGACAGTCTTTGTTGTTTGCATTGTCCAAGAAACTTTAATCTCCAATGATGTTGACTGATGTCCTTTTAAGTATTGTGTTTTACTGAACCCTTTCACTTAGGAGAAAAACAACCCTCTTCCATTTCTTAAATCTTCATATTCTCTCACTCTCAAACATACACAGTAGAAGTCCTAGGCTTCCCTTCTGTATAACTATAGGGTTAAACAGCACCTACTGGATATACGTAGGTGCAATCTGAGTTACGGATAGCATGGAATGGAGACCGATCCTGGCACTGTCTGTCTGTCCTGGACATTTGCACAGAGACTTTCTCCAGTGTCTTTTGCACGTTTAGTTTTAGCCCTCACTTCTCTGTATGTCTGCAATGAGACTGAACTTTACATCAGTAATAAACTTTACGTAAAGTATTTGCTGATTACAGCTAGAAAGATTTGAGTATGTGCTGTCTTTCTAAAAACAAACCCTTTCGAGATCTCTGAAACTGCATCTTGTCTCAGTGAAACAACCAGCCTAGCGTCTTAATTTGAGAAGAGTCTGATATTTGGCCAGAAAAAAACTCAGAGATGGACCCTCTGTCAGAGACTGATCCTTCATCAAAGGCCTCTTTAAAAAGAGAGCTGATCACAGAACGGTCGGGCTGCTGTTTGTAGTCAGGATGCTGTTTGCAGAGCTGCCAGCTACTATGACCTGCCTCCCTGCGCTGCTGTGGGTAGAGCGCAAGTTTTGTGGGAGGAGACCAAGCACAGGACCTTCCATCAGCACATTGCTTTTTGAAGAGGAGGGTGTTCAACTCCTGGGAGTTGGCTTGAGGGACTCGGGTGTTCAACATAGCTGTTCTCATGTTCTGTCCCTGCGTGTTCCTGGGGACACCAGTGAAGATGACCAACAGCAACACGCATGGCTGGACAAAGCTGTCCATGTGCTTGGGCTCTTCAAACATATGCGTCAGTTCAGGCTGTAAATATGGAAAGGGAAAGACCTCTTGGTGTCCACCAGATACGAGCGTGCTTTCCATTACAGTGAAGCCTCCACTCATATGTAGGCTCTGTTTTTACATGAAAGGCAGGAACTCGCTGAGTTTTTGGCATTATCTGTGAAAACAGCTTCAAAAATCTTCTACTTAGTGTTTCTGAGCCTGTGTTAGAGGCTTCCTCAGTGTTCCCCAGACCATACTTGGCTCTGAAGTATATTCCAAAACCTAGTGTGCCATGGAGAATAATATTTTACGTAAAACAGTATGTGCAGTAGTTCCTTAAACAAAAAAACATTTTCATTCACCCTGCAGCAGTAATAAACTGGGTTTTTTTCCCCTTAAATTTATGTATTTACACCATTTATTTATTATCTCCATAGATGTGTTTTTGCCTACTTGCCCAAAGTAGCAATGCTCTTGAAATCTTGCTGTCAGTCCATCCATGGCTTGCTAACAGTTTTTCAGTCCTTTGGGTCAATTTAAGCTCAATTTTGACTAAGAAAGGAAATCTCAAAGTTCCTTTATTTTTTTTTATTATTTATGAGAAGAAGCCAGAAGGAAAATCAATGTTGCTATTGAACTAGAGTTGCAGAACTTAGTCCTTTAGCATCCTGTCTGGCAGTCACCAACTTACTATTCATCATGAATGTTTTGCTGAAAAAAAATCAGCATTACATTCCTTTTCTCAAGCCCTGGAGATGTCTAGGAGAATCCAAGGGAATATGTTGGGAAGAGAGAGAGATTTAAGCATCCTCATGTCTAGTGAAGCATACAATGCCCAAGCTCCTTATGCATTACACAGGAAGTGTTAGTGAGGTAAAGCTG
This sequence comes from Heliornis fulica, assembly GCA_013399135.1. Lineage (NCBI taxonomy): Eukaryota > Metazoa > Chordata > Aves > Gruiformes > Heliornithidae > Heliornis > Heliornis fulica. The sequence goes on from VXBZ01011886.1 coordinate 71,102, forward strand.
GCAGAGAAAGGTTTAATATCTTTTAATACAACAACTGATGTAACTAGGGTGAAAAACACACCCCAGAACATGTCAGGATACAACCCGTCTTTAAACTTCAAGTAGCAAAGTTCAGCTTGTAAAAATAAGATGTACCAGAACCAGCACAGTGATTTGGGAGTCAGATGCATTGCCCAGCAGAAAATCAACTGGAAAGGAATGCATCTTAAGTGTACCTCTCCCTGGGAGTTACACATCCACTCTTGAGTTACCGGAGACTCTTTCCTCCACTTTGCATTGCAAGGTGCGCTCTCAGGGAGTTAAGTACCTACTTCAGCCAGTCCTTTCTCATGTCGCAGTTAACAGGGACCCTGGTGGTGCTCCCACCATCCACTTTCACCCTGCATTCTTCACACAGGTCTAGCCCACAGGTGGAGCAGGTCCGAGGCTTTTTACGAGTCAGCAGTTAATTATATGTACAAAGCCAATGCAAACAGGGATAAGCCAATGCAAACTGGGACAGAAGTAGCCCATAGCCTGCTGACCGGAGGACTGAAATCTCTGTTGCAAATCAGTTAAAGGAGAGATGTTAAACTGTGTTTCCTATACCACAGAGAAATATTCTACCTATTATTTGAGAGGGGAAATACCAGTTAATGCTTTGTGCAAGGCACACTCCAGGTGGCATGTCCTGAGAACACCTGCCAGATCAAGCACTGTTGGCAAATGGATTTTTGAATGCTGTTAGGGCTAAAGGTACATAGCTACCCTGAGCTATGCTTTGGTTTACCCACCAGAAGAAACTGAAGCCCTTAGGAGCTTGGTGGCAACTGAGTGAGGATTTTGAGATGATACAATACAGGTGTTGGATGGAGGCCCCAGTCATCTGCCCAAACTGATAGAGAAAATAAGAGGCAGAGATGTGAATAGGACAAAGGGCATTTGGTACAAGCTGGAGCATAGGAAGTACCATGTGAATGTAAGGAAAATCTATTTCACTGTGAGGGTGACAGGGCACTGGAACAGGGTGCCCAGAGAGGTTGTGGAGCCTTCTTCTCTGGAGACACTCAAAACCCACCTGGATGCATTCCTGTGTGATTTAAAATAGGTGACCCTGCTCAGGGAGGGGAGTTGGACTAGATGATCTCTCAAGGTCCTTTCCAACTCCTAACATTCTGTAATTCTATGACCCAAACATTCTATATCTCTGCTTGGAATCTTAACCTCAGTATGCTTCAAGTCCTAAATAAAGTTAATAGATGCTCTTGTAAGATCTACAGGATTTTGTGCTAAAAATGAGAAAAGTACTTTTGGTACAGTGCCCCCAGAAACACTGAGTTCAAATCTGCAATCCTTGTTTACCATGAAAAGCAGCATTAACAGCAGCTTTAGGAGCTATGCAGCTCGCTGGACTGAGTCCTTGGCAAACATAGGTTTGGTCAATGCATTGCATTCATTGTCAAAGTATTTCAGTTTCAGAATTCAATGAAGAGTAATGCTTTCTAACTCATTCTTTCTCTGCTGCTTTGTAAGAGCAGGGATGGCTGTTCAGTGTTCTGCTGTGTTCATTGTGGCTACAATATAAGTTTCTTAGTCTAAAATTAAGGGGCAAAGCTAGAGCTCAAATGACTCTTCCACATATGGAAATATAGAGTATAGATGGCTTTGGGACATGAACTGTGAATGCCATACAACCTGCGCATGGGAGGGTGCAAAGGAACGCTCCTGAAAAATAGCCATTAGGCTGTGGGATGCCCTCTCTTGGGCAGTACAGTTTTTTTACTTAATTACTAGGGAATATTGTCAGGGACATGTCAACACTTTATTGAGAAAGAACCATAAATGCCTAATAATTCCTTTGGTTATCACATGAAATATTCAGTTTTGATGCTGGCAAAGTACATGGTTTTCTCATGCTATTCCCCATTTTCAGACAGTGGACTTGGCAAAATGCAAGTCAGTTCACAGTCAGAGCTTGCACTGGGAAAAGAGATGGGGAAACAGGTGAGAATCTAAAACTGATGCAGCTCTTAAAGTCTCCAGGTCAACTTTTGAAACTTAAAACCAACAAACAAAAAAAACCCACCACAACCTAAAATAGTAAAATGTCTTTACTATTTTTTGTGGTTTATCTTTGTTTCAAGGGAGGAAGAAACACTAAATTCTTTCATTCCTTTCTTGCTTTACACTTTTAGTGTATAAAGCATAAACACTGGAAATCATCAATGTTCTTGCTTGGAAAAAGTGATTTCTGTTAGTTGCAATAGAAAACATGCTAAGAAAACTGTTGAAAGATCCACATGGATGTTAGCTTTAAATATTGAAAAAAAGCACCTGTAATTAGGTGCAGTTTGAAATATTTTCCAAAACTTCTTAGTTTTACAGTATTTTAATCTTAATGGAGTTGGATTTCCCTTTCAGCTGTCTGTCTTCAACTAATTCTACTGCGTCTCTGAGCTGTTCAGAATAATAATTCCCAAGTCTCTGCTAGGTTAAGAGCTGTGCTTTTTATCCCTCGTGTGAATGGGTTTTGTCCTAAGGTTCACAAATATAGAACTATTTTGAACTGTCGACTATTTTGCAGTATTGATTATTTGGGAGCAGGAAGGCAGATACAGTCTTACTGACATTGTGTGCAATATTAAACATGATGTAAAATCGAATAGAATCAAAATCGTTCATAGATTGATTCTTTTATATTCCACACAAAAGTGTTTAAAATAGGGGTATGTATCTTGCAAAATTTTATCTTTCAAAGTAGAGTTAGGTTCTCAAAGCAGTTTCTTAGCTTTCTGTGAGCTAAGTATTATCAATACAGAGGAAGATACTTTGCATGTGCTCTAGTGTCAAGATGAAATGTATTTGCCTATATAATCTGTTTGTGCTTTGAGGCAGTTGTCTTTGTAGAGAGGCACCTACCAGGACTTTAGCAGATAGATAGGGAAGATTTATGTAGATATGACATTCTTCCTTCACTGCTTAAAGCATGTGGCTTTTTTTTTTCCAAAAAAAGTTTTTCTATGCAGAAGTTTGTGATTGAGAGACAAAAGTCCTGCAATACATGGCATGCTAGTACTATTAAGACTAATAATATTATTAATAATTTAATTTATTATTGATTTTGGGTTTTGTTGTATTTATTGTTGTTACTGTTATTATTATTATTGAAATGATAGGGACATCATGAATGTTGTAAGTACTTGAAAGCTATTTAGACTGATGTCTGCACTTTGTCTACAGTTCAAACTGTCCTCTGATGTCTCCATCATGCCTTGACAATATGGCCAGTATCTCAGCTTTCCATAGCATTCCCAGCCTTCTACTGATGTCTGTGCACTGCATGTTCCAACTCTCTGAGTGCCCAGACTCCTTTTCTGAACTGTTTTTATGGTCCTTTAAAAGATCCCCATGGAATGGAGCATCTTGCAGTCTTTTAGTGTGTTTTTTTGTGACAGTGCCTTTGGGTTCACTGGGGAAACATTATCCTATTTTTGCAGATGGAACACATTAGGTTCCTTCCAAAACACAGTGGCCACAGTTTCTTTCCTTTAAAACATGGCTGCAGTGCACAGGCACATTACTCTGTCAGTTCATTCCATTAATCCTCTACTCTCAGTTTAATGGATTTGCCTGTCTTTTGATAGAGGCAATGTCTTCATCTGTGTCTTAGTACTTGATGAATAATAATAGTCATTGTTTCCCAGCCAAAAGCAGTGGTGAACTGAAATTTCTCAGGAGACTGCCTCACTCCTTGCGAGAACTTTCCAGACCTATTTTGCACACCCAGGAGTTTCAGTTCAGTCTGGTTAATTTTTGGGTGCTGAAGTGAACCAGCCTGAACCTCCAAATCTTTGGAAGTACATCTATCACGGAATAATGCAGCTGGACAGAGGGAGATGGTTGAATAGAAGTCAATATGCCAACTGTTCCTTCATTTGTTACTGCCATATTAATAAAGTTGATAGAGTGGAACTAATCCATCTGCTTACAATTTATTCCCTAGAAGTAAGATACAATTTCACTATTTCATGAGCTCACTCTTTGACTAATTTTATTAGAATTCCTTCCATAGCATAATTTTTAATCACTTTTCATCCAGTTATAGCTATGTGTAAAATAGTAGAAAAAGATGGACTAAAGAGAGATGAAAGAATTTAATGAGAAACCCGGGTCAGCTTAAACAGAACCAGATCAAATAAAGTTAAGTCAGAGAGCCTACAGAGGCCAACAGAAACGTGTTCAGAATTACCTCTTTCACGGGGACCTTTGTTCTGTTGTGTCTAAAATGTAAAGAGACAGAAGAAATAAGGCAGCCCCTGTGGCATCATAAGGCAAGGTGGTGCCTTGTGGGAGGAGGCTGGGTGAGCTGCCATGCTGGCCAGGCAGTGCTGGCCAGAGGACTTCATGGTCAGAGCTCCATGGGTGGAGAGGTCCCCTCTTTGCTGAGAGCTAGCAAGTGAGGCTTTTCTCATCCACTAGTTCACAGATACATATGGGCTCTGGGTGTTAAAAAGATTAAGGTTTCTGGCTACATGTTTGTTGTAGGCAATACTAAAATTAAGTCCTGTGAGCTTAGTTATATTTCTCTTGTTTACATTCAAATATTCTGATAGTCTGATTCTCTATTAGTCTGTTAGGGGTAGTCATCGGTGTTTTGAACTGGGTCCAATCTCAGACATGAGTACCCAAGCAGAAATGACCCGTTTATCTAACTGTTGAGCCCACCGTTCCGATGGATCATTAAGATTTTTAATACAAATGCAAGAAGGAGTCTTACTGAAAGCTGAGAAGAGGAGTCTTACAGAAAGCTGAGCCTGGAGCCAGACATCCTGGGTGGGAGTTTCCAAAACATCCGATTCCACCAAAAATTACAGTTTTATCAACAGCTTTTATTATCCCAGAAAAGTTCTGAAAATCCTACCTTCCTATTTTAAAATGCCATTTGGTACTGATAAGTAGATGCTAAACCTTTTGTTTGCTTGCTTGTTAGGTGGTGCTCTGTCATAGCTGGAGCACTGACTCTCCAAATGAACATGGACAGTTTGTTACAGGCTTCTTACCTTGTCTCTTTCTAACTGCTTCCAGTTTGGTGGAAGTTTATGGGGTTAATCTGTAGGCAAGTACTGCAACTTCAGAGTAATCATTCTCTCATTAGGGCAGAGGTGGTAAAAAAGTACAACAGTAAGTAAAAATCCATAATAGTTAAGTGAGACCTCTCAATCTAAAGCATAATTGCATCTACAATGGTATTATCTCTGTGACATTCATGCCATGGTATTAGCTGCATGACTTTGGATCATTTTTATAATGCTTGGTTATTTCTCTCCCACACACATTATATGATTTTAAAACTGGTAATTTTTTTTAATATTTCACCCAAGTAAAATTATGGATGTGTATGCATATGCATAAGTATATAATTGAGAGGAAATACAAAGATGTTTCTGAAAGCTGAGATAAACAAAATTCTTACTAAATCAGGGATCTAGACTATTAAAAAAAAATGGAATAACCTATACATTAATAGCTCCCAATTCATTATTTGAGAAAACTGTAAAAAAAGTAGACTTGCAGGCTGTAAAATCTACACGATCTCTTCATGAAGGCTAGAACTTATTTCCTTTATGAAGAATGAAGTTCACTTCAGTGTACTCTGAAAGGAAACAATTCTCATTTCACACAGCAGATGGACTCCAGAGATGTTCTCTCTGTAAGTCTCAACTGATGTTGACTGAAACTTATCTGGATGTTCAGAGGAAAGCTTTTTCCTTCTTTTATTTGCTAGAGTCCAGAAAATTCTCAGTAAAGATAAAAGAAAGTTTGCTAGTAAAATGCCAAATCAGCCTTATAAAGACTCGATTCTAGCTGTGCACTGGAGTACATAATGCAGGGGAATTTTTCTTTTGATTCCAGTCCAGACATTTCAAGGCCTTTTTTATGTCTGCCTTCTAAAAGTGAAGGTTTGCAGGAAGAACAGACACAGAGCAAGAGCTATCACTTAAGTTTACATGTCTGGCTCTCGTCTTTGCTGTGAGTGATTTTTTGTAAACATACTTAAGATTACAAGACGTTTCATCTTTGGGCAAGGCAAGAAGGATGTCATATCACTGCAGCACCTGAAGAAAACTGCAAACAGTTAGAAAAGCCCTTCATGTGCTGTATGTTGGTGGAGCTGCGGTAAATCAGGCTGCCACAGATTCATTTCATGCTTTATATTAAAATATCTCAATGACAAAGGATTGGTCTCCCACAGAAGTAAAGATGAAACAAGTTAAACCTCATTCTGTGATTCACAGTGTCTCGTGACTCTGTAGTTTTAGATGTGAATTACATATTGTGTATAAGCTGTGTCCTTTAAAGTTCTTGATTTGCATACTTCAAAAACACAACAAACAGAATCAGTGGCAAAGTTTGACCTTCATATTGATTGTGATTAGTAATAAACCAGCCACATGAACTGTTGCTACAGATGTTGTCCAAGGAATGCCATTAAAATAAATTTTTGTTTGTTTAGACACATATCTTGGGCAGAGGTACGAACAAGAAAATCCCTGTTAAATTTTTTATGACACTATGTTGTGAGCAATGGCAGCACATTCGGGAATTTCGGGCTTTCTTGTGAAGTCCTGTGCACATCATTTTACTGTAAGGTAGAGCTTTCTGATGGTAATGCTTGTTGAAGTAATACTGTCAAATAACCATACAGTGTGTCCAGACCCAGAGGCTCCAAGACAACATCACAGTTTAACACTAGAAGATACCATGCCATTCATTTTGTCATAACAGCTTGCCCTAGTTAATAGAGCATTAAGCAGAGAACAGGACAACTGTACAAAAGAACTCACACATATCAACCATTCCACTGACTTTTGTTCCTCAAAGTTACCTCAACCCTCTGAAGTCACCGAGAAGATTTTGTTAAAACCCCACCTTAGAATTAATGAGATGCAAATAATTGTGAGACAGTTATTTCACTTTGGTTTCTGACTGCACAATCAAGAGCAAACGGTATCACTAAATTTTAGAATGGATTCAGATCTCCACCTGTATCAATGCGAATGTCCTATTAAGATAAAGTTTCACCCTGACAATATTAGGACATAATTGTCATTTGCTCATTGGTCCAGTTCAGGCATGGCATGCTGGATTTAGCATAATTTCATGGAAACAGTGAATGATGCTACATGAGAGTTGACAGTTAGTATAAGTTTAGAAAATAAACATAGAAATCAGCATACTTCAGTGAAGAAAACACCAATGACCTTTTTTTTTCCAGAAATTACATTTTATTATTAATCTTAGTTTCAGGAATATTTCTTATTCAGTTGAAAACACTCCTGGCAAAGTTTGATCCCATTTGTGTAGTTTGTGTGTAACTAATTAGTAGTACTGAGCATAGGCAATTTTTTTAAAAAGCAAACTTAGAATTACTGAACATCACTGTATCTAATATTCTGCTTAGACAGAAAGTGTTGCAGCTAGAAAGCTGTATTTTTCATACAGTATTTATAAATAAAAGCACTTTAAGTGAGATTGCCATGGTCAAAGTTTCATGATACTTTCTCCTTTGACATAAAATGATCTTCACTATTTTCAGTCCCAGTTTTATAGATTTTCCATTTGAGGGAAAGAACCCTCATTGCATTCTGGTGAGCTTATCATAATACAGAAATGAGGGTGAGACAATGATCTATGAGCTAGTAGGCACTATTTCTTGAGCTAACGCTGACCCCAGCATGCTCCTGTCTTCTGCCAAACCAACTGGCAATAGCACCAGTCTGAGCAATGCAGAATGGAGGATGAGTACTTTTACAAAGTAATTTGAAGAGATATTCATCAGAACTCATGTAGATCTATCCCTCTGAATTGTTCTAAACAATTTTTTTTTTTGCAGTTGAGGGAGAAAGGTGTTTTTAGAATGTGATTAATTTTATACTGAATTGAACATCTAAACCAGATTAAATATGTGTCCTAGGAGTACTGTTTATCTGCAGAAGCTGTAAAGGAAAGCCTGAATGAGCATCTCATTCAGCCTTATAAAATTACCAAAAGTATTTTGCAGTGTCGCAAATGCTGTGATGTCAGTAGATGCTTGAATGTTACAGCTGAAAGGCAGGAAGATGATATTGCCTGTTACTTATAATGCAAGCATCCATATGTGCTAAAACTTATGGTAAGGAATCGCTGTTTAGATAGATAGTTCATCTTAAATTTTTGGGAGCCACTGGCACTTCTGGCCTTCCATTTAAAGTAATGTTTAAATTTTCTGAAAGCAAATTAACACTTTTCACTTGCAAATTTTTAGAAAGTTAATTTCAGATTGTTCGACTGGCATTCCAGGTTGTTACTGCTAATTTTTAGGCATCTGATATTAATTTATTCTCATATATGTTTCTATAAAATTTAGCAGAAATTATTAAAATGTTAAAAACTTACAAAATGTATTTACGGTGTATGCCATTGCATTATTGTTCTTTAGTCTGTTCTATCAAAATAATAACCAGTCCATATTTCTGTATTGAAGCATAAACATAGATCAGATATTTCTGTGTTACTTGTGGGTCTTAGTGAACTCTTCTTTAATTAGAATGTGAAAAAAGGTCAGATTCTTTTATACAAAGAACATTAATTAACAGGTTAATTTTTTTAAACATTAACCTTTTGTTAGTAGCTGAGGTTTACTGTGGAATAAATCTCAGATGAAGATCCGGTCAGAAAATTGCATGTGTACTAAATCCTTTCCTTCGGTGTCCCAAATAAGTTTTTGTAAACTCTTTACTAGCTCAAACATTTTTCCCCTTGAAAGTTTTAAATTTGTTTTCTTTCTCTTTTCCTGACTTTTTTTTCTTTGTTTCTCCACCTGTATCTCCTGAAGGTAATTTCATCACAGAAATGTATTTTATATGACTGCAGATATGCATACAAAATTGTGAAGGGCAAATAGCTACTATATATAGGGTTTCTGGAGACGACGTTGCATGAATGTTATGTACATTTGCCTCAATAGATTTTCTTATATCTTTAGCAAATACAGTATTTTCTACATTTACTGTGGATTGGGATCATTTCTTAAAAAGCCACTGTCTGAATGGAAAAAGGGTTCTAAATAATTTCTTACTAAAAATATACTGAAGAGCAAAGGATGAGTAAATTGCAGAACAAACGCCACAGAAGTTTTTACTCCTCAAATGCCCTTGAAGAGGATTTCAGACTCATATGGATGGGTGCAGTGCTGTCATTTTCACAAATTTTGTTTTAATTCAGGACTGTGGTTCTCGAATTCATCCAGAGGAGTCCTGTGGCTTGCAGCCTCTGTCTCACGAATATCTGTCAGCAATTTCAGAGACAATGTCTAAGACCTGTGAAGCTGGAGACACAAAAGGTTTGTACTTAATCCTCTGTCCTTTGAAAATTAACCTGTGTACCTCATCAAAGAAAACGTAAGAAAATGTTTGCTCTTCTTTATGGACATGCGCTAATTTACACACAATAAATTGAACTAATGGTTTCTAACTTAGAGATTTTAAACGTTGAGTCGATTTGACTATGTGACAGTTTTTTAAATAATCTAATCAGTGATCCACCAATGCTTGTGTTATTGCCATCTTGCCTCTCAAATGCATTGGAATATTTCCATCATACTCATTTAAAATAGAAATGCTTTATTCTAATTGAAATGGATTATCCACTCAAAAAAAAAAAACTTTTGGAAAAAACCACAACATTTTAATCCATTTTAATTTTACATTTCCCCTTCTAGTTTGGAAACACAAAGCCAATTTAGTTTCAAACAGTAAAGTATGTCGTTTTTTGTATATATGTACCTTAAAAATCAATGTGGGCAAATCAAACGTCATACAATAACCAATATGACATCTCTTTGTTTCAGTGAGGACCCACATTACAGCAGATTGTTAGACAGGTATCCACCTTTAGGTTGTATCTGTCAGAAGATTTATGAAAGTGTCCTTTACCAAATCTGAGTAATCCACAGGAGTGCTCAGGACTACTCAGTCTTATTTGAAACTGAAGTAATTTTGTTCAGTTCTTTCCTAGACAAATGAAAAATAGCCTAAGAAACCTGTGTGGTCTGCTAACATCCCTGTATTTTTTATCTTACCATCTATAAAAGCAGCTTATCCTAGCAGTAAATTTGTACTCATGAAATAATCAATATAAAGTAAAAGGAATGTGTTAACTGCCTGAATACATCACTTCACGTGAAAAATGGAGGCATATATTAGTTTTGTGATATATGAAGGGAACATACAGAGGAGACGCTGTTGCACCTAACTGTATTTTAATCACACAGCAAGTTGTAAATCATAAAGAAGTACAACCCATCCTATGTTGCTTTAAGGTCCTGACTAGAAAGCCTAAATGAAATCCATGGAGTCCTTCTGGGGCAGACAGTCTGTTCTCCTGATATATAACAAGCTGCTTTTCAATACTGCATCTGAAGCTAAATATAAAATATCTTTTACAGACTTATTGTGAGCAATATAAACATTTAAAATGGGAAAAAGAAATTTTTCAGGAGATGTAGTCTCAAAGGACAAGTATATTAACCACGGAAGAATAATTTCTGCTTTTAAAGCAAAGATTGCCGAGAGGTATCTAATGAGCCTAGACCTGGAGATTGTAGTATCTGGCAATAAGCAACTGTATAGTTTCAATGTGCATCACAGCTACCAACTGGAACTGAAAATCACTACTTTTTGTGGGAAATCATTCCAAATCTGTAACAACTGAATGATAGCCCAGTTCTGGAAGTGATGTAGAGTCATAGAATGGTTTGAGCTGAAAGGGACCTTGAAGATCATCAAGTTCCAACCCCCCCAACAGCAGGGACACCTGTATAGGAACAATTTCAGCTAAATCCTCAACATCTCTGCTATGTAAATGAGTTAAATTTTCAGAGAAGCCAAGCAATGTCCTGTTTCCTCTCAGAAGTGAATTCAAAGCGTCACAAGAATTAAGTTGGTGTCATATGTTGCTCTCACACCAGGGAGCAGCTCAGCCGTACAGGGATGCTGAGGTACTATCTCAGCACAGTGTATCTGTGCCAGCAAAAGCTTGTCTTCATGCAGTCATAGGGAGAGGCAGAGGCAGAGATAGAGATGAAGCCTTAGCTCTTCTGAATTTAATGGGGAAGCTTAGAAGTCTGCTTTACAGTTCAACACAGCCAGGATTTCATGGCTTATTTCTAGGCCTTGCTCTGTTCAGGGTATAACCAGAGGCAAGACTGACCACCTCCTGTCCTAGTCACCACAGCAGTGTTCTTTGGAGGAAGCTCAGCATCTTACCAAATTCATGTTTAATTTGCTGCATTTCTTTCCTCTTTTCTTTTCTCTTTTCTTTTCTTTTCTTTTCTTTTCTTTTCTTTTCTTTTCTTTTCTTTTCTTTTCTTTTCTTTTCTTTTCTTTTCTTTTCTTTTCTTTTCTTTTCTTTTCTTTTCTTTTCTTTTCTTTTCTTTTCTTCTCTTTTCTTTCTATACAAATTGGAATATACAAATTGGAAAATACAACAGGGGAAGTTTCTTTCCATCTTGTTTAGATCGTGGAATGAAATTATTATTTTTATAGCAATAAAAATCTTTTCTCCTTCAGAAATTCCCCTGTGATTCAATGGCGTTTGAACCAGGCTATCACAGCAAAATTAGCTCTCTATGCAGTATTGCTGTATTATAATAATAATACAGGAGTCAGCAAGCACGAACCATGTGTGTGTTCCTCGGAGAGAGAGACCACGAGCACCCCAAGTTGTGCTAAATTCCTACAGGTGAATCAGTCTGTGGAAATGTGGTGTGCAGACAATTACAAAGTCCGGTGGGTAAGAGATCATCACAGCCTCTCTTCCCATGTTCTGCCTCCCTGCTGTCCCATGTGTGTTGCTGTTGTACCCAGCTTCCCACCCTTCCACCAATTATCCAGTTTAGTGCAATTTTGTACAAGCTCTTTCTTTGCTTTCAACATCCATCAGATTTAGACCCAGCAGAGGCATAGCTTGATCCTTAGCCAAAAGTATCTCCTTTGATTACAGGGAGTAAATGTCAGTTTGGACATGTTTGCAGGCCTAAGGCTTTTTATTCTGTAGCATCAAAATGTGTAATTTTTCAAACAATTTAAGTTTCATTTTTCATAAATGCATCCAAAAACAAGCAAATCTGTACCCTTTTCACAGAGAAAACACTTTTTAAAAGTCTTAGGATGCCAAATAGACACCAAATGTAAAAGAAAACTATTAATAAATCAACAAAAAAAATTGGTATCGGTTTAGGTTAGATATTTAAATTTGGAGTTGTCAGTTTAGAATATCTTTTTATATGGATAATTTTTTGTCACTACAGAATAACTTTTATTTTCATCTTAAAATCAAAATATGTATAATTGTGGCTATGAAAATGGGAAAGGTTGAATAAAAATAAGGGTTGAAAAAAAATTAAGAAACACAACTATCGAATTATGTATACAGTCTTTCTTAGTTAAACTTTTTAACTTTAGACTAATATGTTTTAAATACAAGTAAATAGTTCTAACAAGGGTTTTTTTAATTAAATTTCTTTTCATACATTTTTAGGACAACAGTGTATGGGAGTATTTGTAATGTTTAATCTTGTATCATAAACATAAGTTTTATGAATATAACTGCTCTAATGAGCCAAAAATCCAATTTACTTCACTCATCCCAAAATACACCTCCTACTACAGGCTGTCATAAAACTTTAGTTTTAATTTGCAAATAAACTAGCAGTAGCTCTCTCTTTCCTGCTGTCTTTCATTGCATTGTAGGTAAACTTTCCCTTGCCTGGTAGAGCCAATTCTAACTCTTTTAGCTGAACTACCACAAATGAAGAGTGATCGACATGCATGCTGCTACCTTATATAAGTATGGAAAAGCAGTTTAGAATTGCAAGAGAAAATAAGTTAAATTTCCAAGCTAATATCGACTGTTTGCAATTGTTCTATTAACTGTTGACTTCTTATATATGTATGATTCATTTTCTCTTTTAACACAACGTTGGTTTTTCGAAGGTTAAGAATGTATTAATTGTTGTTAACATATAATAGGAAAGGTTCATAATAATTGGATTAAAAATTAGTAAATTTACTCTCATCATTTAAAAATCTATGTAAATATAAAACCTGCAACTATTCTGATAGCATTAAACATGAGTTTATATCCATATATCTGTTTTCTACTTTGTTTTTTGCATTTGCCACTAACTTTTAGCATATGCCAAAAAATGGATCTATTTTTTCTTCATATACCTAGAGAACTATGAAATATAAATCAAACTATTTGAAAGAAGCTTTTCAAAAGGTACCTAACACTTTCAGTTGCCAAAATTTAAACTTTTATTGTTCAGATGTTTCAGCTTCTCAATATGAATTTTATATAGTTCTACTTTTCTAGTTTATTGCCTAAAACCAGATCAGCTCATAAATGTATGGGATGTGAAGAAGAAAATTCCATAAAATGAGTGATCACCAATGTGATCACTGCCAGAAATTTTACTGATTTTGTTTGAATCGGAGTTGTAATGTCAGGTAAAACTGCCCAATTTTCATGTAATTTTTCAGTACAAACGACTGCCCAGACCAACTTTCAGACCATTTATGAAGAACTTCACAGTAATGGTACAGACCCCAACCAACCATTATATTCCTGCTGTTGCTCAAAAGGCACAGAGCAATAAAAAGTGTGCATGTGTTCTTGCTGTTCTACCTGAGAACTTGCACTTAGTCTGTTCACATGACTGCTATGAATCTGGGAACGTCCCTTCAGCCATGACTTGCAAATGGGGCTCAGAGGGGCCTAAGGCCAAGATCCACAATCAGCAACAGAAATCTTGGAGTGTCAAAGAGTGCCTGGCCCCAGTAGTGGCTAAGAGGCCACAGCCCGGAGCAAGGGTACCTCAAAGCCAGGGGAATGCCATCATGAGGAAGTGGTTCACCGTGGCCAGCACTGGCAGCTGCAAGAAGGAAGAATCATCTAAATTCAGCCCTGGGTTTCCCAACTGAGCAAGATATTCAGCTGGAAGGTCACTCCCTGCCTCTGGTTATCCACTTTATACCTTTATCTAGATTCACTTGAACACTAGATAGAATCTCACCCAGGGACCAGTGTTTGAATCTCTCTTCTCCCAGATAAATCACTAGGTTATGGGCATGCTATTTTCCCATCCTAATGAATTTTGAGCTTCAAAGCAGTCCTAAGCTGACAAGAAGACTGGAAAAAGTTATCCTTAAGGACAGGTAGGTGATTAGGACACAGGTGGATGCTAGTTTTGAGGTCCTCTGGGCAAGGACTGCTGAGCAGCTCCATCTCCCTGCTTGCAACCTAGCACCATGGGCTCGAGCATCCTCGCCTTATGCTGTACTGAACCATGCTGCTTGTCCAGTAGCATCCTTCAGGAGGTATGTGTGGGAACCAGGTTATGTTCAGTGAGCCACAGCATGGTAAAATCAGTGTCCAGCCTGCTGCTACTTGCTCTACATCATCTGCAAGTGTAGTGGAGGGTGGTGCAAATGTGTTCTGCACTGGGCAGGAGTAGTGGCAGCTCAGCAGACTACACAGCAGATACTACTGCCAGGTTGTAGTGCTGTGGGATACATCCCGCCCTTAGACAGACCAGTGTGGGCTTCTGTACAAACAGTTCTTGATGGCTTTATTTACAAGTACTATTTATCTGCTGAAATAACTCACTCTGCTACCAAAACATATTTTGTTGGGACTTCTGCTCAGTGCCAGGTCAGGCTGCCTCACTGGAAATCCCCTTGCTCCTGAGGTAGCAGCTGTCTCTCCCAAGGCCGCTGGGACCCCACAAGGTTGTTTTTCTCAACCTCCCACTCAGTCCCTTGACTGATAAGTGTTGATGGGCAGCAGCCTTGGCTTTTTGCTGTGTCTGCTTGTGTCACAAGAATCCATCCCTCACAGTGAAGCATACCAGGCTGGCTGCAGAGCTGCTGCCCTGTAGTAGTGGCAGTCACAGACTCTAAGGCCAGATCAATTCTGCAAACATTTGATTTTTGGTTCTCTTTGCTGGGCTAAAATGAGAAATCCAGCTGTGCTAGCAAGGCCTGATGGCATTGACGCAAGGACCTCTGTGCTTTTCCTTGTGTTATGTCTTTGACCAGAGGCAAAAGCAGGTTTTGTTGCTACCTGGACACTGGGAGATATTGTCAGGATGATGCACTTGTACAGGTGACAAAAGTGTCTCTTGAGTTGATCTGTATATAAAAGCAGCTCAAAAGTTTTCAGTCTTCCTTCAGAAGCTGAATACATCAGACTTCTGGCAGGATTTTGGGATTTAACAGTTTTAGAAAACCAAAATTAAAAAAACCATTCAACCTTAGGTAAGAGATGACTAAAACATACTAGATTTTTGTAATCCCACTTTGTGCTCCTAATCTGTAGAATCATTTTTGAAAATAGGTATTGGGCTCTAATAGATCACATAGGTTGTTAATTTCATCTTCATTTCACCCTCTGAAATGTGTACTTGTAGCCTGGGATGGCTCTCTGTACACACAAAAATTAAAGAAATTGGTATTTCTGAGGGGAAATCATACATTCATTATCTGCACATTATCTGTCTGGTTTGAGGTTCATTTTTTTATCAAGAGACTCTCAAATCCAGCTTTGATCAACCACCCAACTTTTAGATGTTCAGTGGTAGATAAGAATTATTCTTGTCTTTGGACACTTCTGAATATGAATACTCTTCGTTCCCATTCACCCCCTTTCCCTTTCTCATATACCTTCTGTGGAGACAGGACAAGCTGCTACAAAAAGGGCGACACAAACTGAGAAATCAACACAGACACGACTGCAAAAATTAGAGCATTCCCAGGAAAAACTCCCTTCCTTGCTAAATGAAAAAGGCATAACACAGAGCAAGGAAATAGCTTTTTCAAAGGCTTGGGGTAGGCGTTTAATTTAGGAAAACTCCCATGGCAAAATGCTCAAAAATATTTCACTTGCTGTATAATAAGTCTGCTCACACAAATACAGAGGGGACATCCCATTACTGTTTTACAGGGCAGTGGATTGTCCCTTGCCTCAGCTGCTCTGACAACAGGACCTGTGACTGGAGAGAAATAACATGGCAGCCCCATGGCTGCCAATACTCTGTGCTAGCCAAGCCTGAACTCCAGCATTGTGTGGAGGGCAGAAGGGTATGTATCAAGTTTTACTTTTTTATTTGGTTTTATTTACCTGGATATTTAATGTCTTGAAGCCTTAAAACCAGTTTTATGGCTTATGTTTAAGAAAAAAAAATCCATTTTTATTATAATTGGAATAAGATTTGCATGAAAAATCCACAGGGATGAAACCCAACCATTGTCCACGATTTAGCCTCATGTGGTCACAGTCATCTGCTGCCTTTTTGCGTAGAGCTTAGGTCACACCTGTGGAGTTTCAAGACCTATGGTGTATGTGGTTACCAGTTACATGTGCAGTGAGTATGTAAGGACTGTAAATGGAGGATGGATTTGCATTGTTGTCACAGTTTGTCTCACACTTGACATACAACTTGGGTTTCTTCTGCTGCGTACCTAATGCATGGCATTGCTTGTGCACACTAATCTTACCAAGTCTTCTTGCACATTCTTTTCTTGTAGTGAAGCTTCTAAGGTGATTGCTTGGAAATGCAAGGTCTCCTTAATAAGCATTCTATGACTGTAAAACTGTTGAGAGAGCTCTGATCTGAGGCTCAGGTACTTTACTGAGGATACAAGTATCCAGAAAGTAAGTAATTAATTGTTATATAGATTTTTTATAGTGTATTGCCTAGGTAAGAAAATAGTAACTAGAAGTGGCATTTGGATAAAATCCAAGAACATCTCTATACAGACAAATTAAAAAATGTGTTGAATTCTTTCAGTCAAAATTTCTTCCTTCTTTTCTGGTCAGTTCTTGTCCTGCACAAGCCCTTCGTTGCCATTTGGCTTTATTTCTCCCTGTGGTTTTCTCCATTACTGTAGAGCTGTGGGTTTCTCCTAACATATCTTTCTAAAAAAACCCCATAGGTTTATATGACAGAGGAGAAGCTTGATTTGCTCCTCATGACAAAACAAGCACTTCTAGTTTGACCACAGCAAAAAATAAAGAAGAATTTGATAGCCTTGCTTCAATATGCAAACACCCTTTGGTCAGACAATTGAAGGATAGCATAGGAATGATATGCCCCTGTGGAAGTGGATTGCCAGGGTATTGCTGGGAGGATTATGCTGATATTCCCATCTCCTGAATCCGTCCGCTCACATTCACCCATGTCAAAAACAGGACAACCTTTGTTAAGGGTCCATTAAAACCAAGACTATGAAATGAACGTCTGTGAGCTGGATTTCTTAACACAAATTACACTATTTTCTGAATCTCTGAGGTCCCTGATCTATTCTAGTGTCAGATGAGAGACAGATCCTATGTGATCTGTATTGCAAGGAAAATCTCTGTCATACTAATTGTGTTTGTTTCCCATTCTGCATCTATTGCAAAAATCTCCTGTCATCAGTATTGTCTGATAACCTTCTAGAAATCTGGTCGATTGCTCCTGTTACCTTCACATAGATGTCAATTGAACTGATTTATATTTTTGAAGTCATCATTCTAATGCATGTTCCCCTTTTGGTATATTTCTCCTATAACTTTCCTCCTGATCTTACTGTTGTTA
Source organism: Heliornis fulica (assembly GCA_013399135.1). Lineage (NCBI taxonomy): Eukaryota > Metazoa > Chordata > Aves > Gruiformes > Heliornithidae > Heliornis > Heliornis fulica. The sequence continues at coordinate 88,761 of VXBZ01011886.1, forward strand.
CTTTGCCATGGTTTTAACTTCACGTGGCATTTCACAGTAGAATTTACAGCTCTTTCATCGCACACATAAACTGGAACAATGTCCCATGAGTCAGTAGACCTTAAGAACTAAGAGAATCTTTCTGCATTCCTAAGTCAGATCAGTAAGAATGGCTCTCAGCTTGGGTGATAAGGTCCTGCTTCCTGTCTGTGATTAGGACAAACTTTAGATTTACTGTACACAGTGTAAGCAAGGTAATAGAAAAAGCCTTTTTTTTAGGGGTTGTCACTGAAAGAGACTTTTTTACCTGTCAGTTGTATTATATGCTACTATATATGTTTAAGAGATATCGATCTCTTTTAAGGGAGCTATGAATAGAAAGCAAAATAGAATTTTTATGAACAAATAAGCTTTTATTATACAATACATTTTGGTAACTATCTATAAATATTTCTTTTTCCTTTATATTTTCCTTATATTTATTTACTTATTATCTGTTTATATTGNCCATTAAACACTACAGAGTTCACTGACTTCTACCCAAATCATTTCTGTGGTAAAATAAGCAAAAGGTTGCAACACTGGAAATGTAAACAGGCTGCAAAAAGAGCTTGAGCTCAAACCATAAAAACAAAAATCATCAACCCAAGTGAGGACACATAGATTATCTGGAACCTGTGTGCCTCTGCCTTCCAGGGTTTGTAGAATGCCACCACACTTAGTTTGTTCAGTTTGAATAACTTTGGTCTCTGGAGTTCAAAATCCTTTACAAGGGAGTCATGTATTCATAAGAGGCAAAATCACTCCATCATTGAGAAATACTAGTTAGAGTTTAGTTCATATAATAAAGTACCATTGAGTCGTGTGTAATTAAGAACAGGAAATATGAAAAGGCAATATTTGCTGAAGTACTTAAAATTCAGCTGTTAAAACAGGAATTTTAACTTATAATTTCTTAATAATATTATAGAGTTAAGTAGTGTTTTGGACTTACAGGTGTTTAAATTCCCTAAGTGTGGTTAATTTATAATAATAGATCTGGTTAAGCAGTGAATTCCACTATGCTTACACAATCTTTTAAAGCCTGTAACCTATAATGGAATTTTTCACACAAAACAGTTGTAACAGAAGACACTGAAAACATCTGTCTGCCTGAAAGTGTTGTTCTTTGTCTGGTAAAATTATAGCCTTATGTATGTTTGATCCTTTAGTCATGTTGCAGACAAATCCCCCATTGACCTGAACAGCACATGACTACACCTTGTACCAGGCTGTAAAGAAAATGAGATATGGCATATTCCACACACCTGAGCCATCGTTTTGCCCATTATTGTCATAAAGCTAAATACAAAATCATCCCCAGAGCTGAGGGTTCAAATCATGTTAAATACTACATGGCACGCACAACCACAGCAAGTCCATGCAACAGTATGGAAATAAATGTAGCCATAGCTACCACACATTCAATTACATTGAATAATAATTCTAATTCATGTAAGTTCTTGGCTTAGGTGAAGGATGTGTTTGTTGATGTTTTAGGGTTTGGTTTTTTTTCCCATAAGGCTATACAGCATTTGGGTCTTCCAAGCATTTTCTGTAAATTAAGCTGAATTGCAAAATGTGGGTGCTTTGAAGGAGTCTTTGAAAAATGCTTTCTATTTGTTATGTACCACAACAAAATGTGCTTAACCAGCTCTGCACAAGGGTAGTATGAATCCTACCTACTTTGCAGGTAGGATTCCCTGCAAGTGTCCTCTTCTTCTATCTGGAATTTTGTAGGGAGATGAAAAAGGAGAATTTGTCTATTTTTCCAGGATTTACCCATGCCTCACAGCATGGTTGGACCAAGAGTTGGAAGTAGATTGTCGTGTGCAGACAGGTCTTAATGCATGTGCATGTTCAGCCTGGGATGTTTTAGTTTACAAGGAATGTACACCCATCTTTCTCTTTGAGACCTTCTCTGGACTTGTGGAAGAGTACATGGTTCAAAATCCCAGCACATGCGGTCTCCAGAGTGCGACTGCTGATACCCTCCTGTGATGACAGCAGAGTTCAGAGCTCTCAGTCAGAGCTGGGGACCGTAGGTTTCATGTACTGCAGTCCTCCTTTTAATGGCACACCTTTCAACAATGCTGCAATGTCACTGTGAAATTAATAGCTGGAGTAAACCAGATTTGGATGATTCCAGTGATACGATCCTGGTACGGCTCATACCTACTTGAGGAGTCAAAGACTTCTTGACTGAAATCTAATATGGTTGCTGTAACTGACTGAAAACTTTGAGGATAGCCTACACTTTTGATCTGCCTTTCTGCAAATTCACAAGTCCACTCTGGGTCCCTTCTCCCTTCCCCACTTACATCAAATCTTACCTGTTCTCTTAGCTGACTTGTTTCTGAAAATCTAGGTTAAGTTCCCTAATAAACTTGTATTCCTCAACAATGTGATGTTGCCGCCTGTCTTAGTCCTGGCTCATCCTGTGTAGACACACCTTCCTCTAGGAATAAGTATAAGTATAAATTCCCAGATGGACACCCAGGTGCTCAATAGCAATAGGACAGATCTAATCTATTCCTTGAGCTCCTGCTCAAGAGCAACAAGCTCACTTATGAGTGAAAATGGAGATGTGCCTAGACTCAGAACTTACTCCTTCAGAGGTGGGTAGTGTGCAGTCTCATCAGCCTTGAGGTAATATTTGCAGACGTGTGTCTGGGCCTTCAGTTACCTGTTTCATCCAGTTGCACTGAGTGCTCTGAAAGAATCTACTCTGACTTCTTTCACCCCCTTCATGTTTTCAGAATATCAAGACAACAACAGTAGTACTGATTTAAGACCCACCTAATTCTGATATAACAAAAAACGGGTAAGAGGCTGATGAGTCAATCTTTGATGCTCTGCAACGTTTGAGACTTTGGAAATATTAAAAGGACACTTTGCACTTGAATTGCTAGAGAATACATGGTGTTGGCAGTACACAGCACCTGTGCATCATGTTCCTTGTCACTGGCCATGGTTCTTCTCTCCCTTTATTCCATGAAAGGTGGTGTTCTGCTATTTCAATTGAGTGGCAGATGAGATTGGACCTAATAAAGTTAGAAAGAGAAAATATCTATGAGTATCTCAGTCACTGTAGAATGAAGAGTGAGATAAAAATTCCACATCTACTATATCAGTGTGATTTATACCTGAATCTTCTCCTTTGCAATTAGAAATCCCCATGGACAGTGATAAAAAAATGGGATCCTATGTTATTAGAAGCAGAAGAAAAACAATCCACTATGTTCTACCAACTACTCTATGTGTGTCACCTGGTAGAGCCTGTTGTTATTCTGCTAATGATGTTCTGTGTTTTTATAGAAATGTTCTCACCCACATTGCAAGTTAATGATATCCTTGCCTGTGAATATCTGAGAACTGTTTTTAAAGAGATATACATCTAGATGCCACAGTGGTGGACTTAAGAAATGGAGATTAATGAGACATGAATTTAGACACACTGGGGAGATTAAGAGATTTTGCAAGTTAAAAGAATTGTTTAAAACCTCAAGTTAACCTACTTTAGAATTAGGACATACTGTAATTTTGCACTGTCTTCCTAATTGTAAATAATCATGTGTCTGTCAGGGAGGAGAGAATATCCAACCATCCCTTCCAAGGATTCTTGACTTCTCAGTCATGTCATGCTTGGTTTAAAGGGTTTCTTCTGATGCAATAATGTGAAAAGAGTTGGAAGTCTCCTTCCATGTGAGAGAAGTGCTTGTGCAAGCTAAGCAGGAAAAGCAGCTGATTAAGAATTTACTCTGTGAAGCAGCTTTGAGAGGTCCAGGACATGAGATTAAAGAGTCTCTGTATGCTCAGTGCTTGTTTTATTTGCTACCATACAAAATCTATCAGGTGCTCTGCAGCCCATAACGAGCAAGGCATGGGAAGTTCAAGCCATTGTCATGCCCATTCTTAGGCCTGCTGCCAGATCAGGGTATGTTCATCTGAAACTGCTTCTGTTCTGTGGGAGCCATCACTGGTGCTCTGTTGTGTCTTATTTTCATTCATAACAGGTGCATAGTGGGAATTGAAGTCAGTTCCTAAGACATTGGGAACATTCCATTCCTGAAAGTAATAGATAAATAGTGATGTACTAGATAAGCAAAGCTCTTTTGCAGGGTGAAACATGCTTTCCCTCTGTAAAATCTCTTAAGAGAAACTTTGGGAATGTATTCTTAAACGAATAATCTTGTCTGAATTTTATTTGCATAACCAAATGATCGAGGTGGAAGTGGTAAAGAACCAAACCCCAAAACAAATTTAAAAAACAAACAAGACAACCCCAGCTTACAGCGTGCCAACTGCCCTGGGAGCCAGAGGAGAAGCTGCGTATTGCTTATCTGAGAACAGGGCTCTGACTGTGTTACAGCTCTGTGGGGTATCTGACTCCCAGTTTTAGATTTGTGCTCCCCTCTGTGGGTTTTTGCCTGAGGTAACTGTGGGAATAACCGTGGGAATGACTGTGGGAATAACACACACAGTTTTAATGGCAAACCACAGTGAACCTGGGTTCTCTTCCTATTTGGACTCTTGTCATTGCTTACATGTTCTCTTCAGCTGGAGGAAATTCTAGTCCTATTCACTAAAAATAAGGCATTTACATTAAAAAAACCCTCAAACATTAAGTTCCATGGTCTCTGTATACAGAGATGCTTGATTTGTCAAGGAATTCTACAGAATGGGTAGGACCAATCCCAAATTCGACTTTTTCATTCATTTGCAAGATCAGAGTATCCCAGCAAAGACTGCTGATACTTGAAGTACTTCTATCATCCTGACAGCACTTCTAACTTCCTTCAGTCCACAATGTTTCCCAGTGGTCATCTCACACATGCCAAGACTCTATCCAGATCATTTGCTACCAAAATAACCCCCCTTTTTTCTCCTCTGAAATGGCAGGAAGACCATCTCTCTACAAATAAAGCATCAGCTGCATTCATTGGTATGTGTGTCTGCGTGTGTGCTTGTGTTCCTTTGGTGTAAACTCTAATAAATCACATTTGTGGAAGGCAGACATTAACCAAGACATGCTGGGTAGGAACAAACCACATGAAAAACCAAAGGAACAAGAGCAGGAAGCTGTGAGCAATCGCAAGAGGCTCAGTACTAGCAATTGGAAGTAGGTACAAGCTGAGGTAAAAGAAGCAATCAACACGTTTGAAGAATGCAGAACTAACTGTGCAGCTATAGTCAAGTGTAACCCATACTTTTTGTCTTTGAAAGACATCATACAGCTTTTTGTTAATCACTTCACACAAATTTCACTAAACAAGAACTTTAGTGATGAGATGTCAGGGCTGGAGAACTGGCAGCTTACAGAGGTATTTCTTAAACATTATGAGAAGGGTTTAAAAACCTCTGGACTAGCTGTATTCTTTTCTTAGCTTTTGGGTTTTGGAGAGTACAACTTCTAAGTTGTATGTTTTTTTTCCCATCCAAAGATTCTTTTTATAGGTGACTCGACTAACAGAGGGATGATGTACTATCTAATAGAAAGAGTGAATAAGACTCTTCAGGAATGGCAAAAGACTCACGATGTTAAATGTTATCATAATATCAACGAGGGGAAAACATTTATTAGTTACTCATACTACCCCCAGTTTTGGATGAACGCGAACCAGAGACCGACTTTTGAGAAAGCACTAGAACAACTGCTGCAGAGGTACTGTACAAACTCTATTGCTGGCTTGTTTGTATTTTTATTCTATTTGCAAATGTGTTTAACACATTTAACATACATTTTACAGTTAAAGTCAGTAAACAAACACACACCTGCAGTACTGTGTGGTTGAAAAATAGTAGAAATCGACATCCTGTGATCAGGGTGCCAGACAGTTCACTCAATGCAGCTAAAATGTTTGCCATCTGTTTTAAGGCAATGTGGTGTTTGTCCTTTCTGGGTTTCAGATCACATCCCCTGGAGAACACAGACCAGACCGTATTAATTGTAGGTGGTGTTCAGTGGCTTAATTCTAATCACCTGCAAATTATCCAGAAAGTGTTGAACAGGTAATATTATGTGCTTGGTGCTGTTCCCAGTCTCAATATGATAAATTATGAGAAGCAACTTAAAAATTATTAAAACAATCATTTTATTTGTTTTTTTTTTCCATTTTAACTGACCAAAAAAAATAAAAGCAAAGTGTCTTTTGATGGGTTTTTTTATTCAAATCTGGGTTTTTTTATTTCTCAAACAGGGAAAATCTATCAAATATCCTGGTAATTATTAAATCCATAGGGATGGGGTTTCACCTCCCAGTGGATGGAATACACTCTCTATCACAGGTAAGCTACAGTATATTCAAACTGCGTTTTCACATAAGATTTGTCATCTCAACAGTGACTTTGGTCTCTGTTCAAAATATGTTACAAGGTCTGCAGAGCAAGCTTAAGTGGATCAGAGAAATAATAATTTTTGCATTTGCTCATACTGCTTGCTGATGTGGATTCAAGTTGAGTCACCTTACCTCACATATTTCACCACAGTCAGAGCGTGGTTCAAGATGCTGCTCTCATTCAGCCATCCTGGGAACCAGAAGAAGCTCTGACATTATGTCTTCTGCCAAATCTGAAAAATCACACTAGGGATAGGCAGATTTCTGCTCATACCATGCTAAACACAGACCCTCCCCAGGCTTCCTCCGTGGTTACTCCTGGATTGGGTTCACTGGTCTGGCTGCATTGCACAGCTCTCCATAAATCTATCTTAACAGCAGCTGGAATGTGCCAGTGAATTTAGCCTGGTACTTGTATGTGAATTGGACGTTACTATCACTTTAAATCGTGTCCAGGACTCTCAGAGTAACATGTGGGCTGGTTTAAATGTGTAACTCATTCAGTTCAGTATTTTCATTTACACTTGGATGGTGGTTCTCCATGGCACGCATATAGAATGTATGGATGAGACAGAGCTGGGAAGTGCCAGAGGGCAGAAGTGAGCAAATGATGCCTAACCTGCATGGCATGTAACACTCCAGCTATTTGCAGGTGTTGAAAAGAGAAAATTATTAGCTGTCATAGTTTACGTACAGAGCTCCTATCATGCTGGGGACTGACGCCCGTGTCTTTTTGCAACCATAACACACTGCTGTAATTATTCAGTGTATGACTTACTGTTACTCTCACCCTTCTTTCTACTACGGAGACTGCCCTGGCAGATTTTGCCCTTCCTTCCTTCCTTCTTTCGGCAAGGCACTATCTGCCTTGTCTCCACTGAATGTCTTCTTATCAATTCCAACCAGATGACCAAATTAGCATACGGTAGGAAATTGGCTGGACTCAACATACAGAAACATTGTCATAGCTTCTTCCATAGATTTCAGGGGAGTTCAATCCTATGAATAAGAACTTTGATCAAAGGTAGGTTAGGCAAGGACAGAAAGGGTATTAAAGGCATTGCCAGGACTGCCTTTTCTGCTTTTCATCCAGCAGTTTATAAAACTCCAGAAATCAGCTACAGTGCAGAACTGACATTCTTTTCCTTTTCCATTTTGCCAAATGACCCATGTGGTTTGGGTGCTCTGGACTTCTGGATTACCCCAGCTTTTCTCAAAGCCCTTCTGTCTTCAGTGTCAAACCCACCACCTTGACAAATTTATGGGTAACCTTTTTTCTATTCCTGGCCTTCCTGCAGTATCTCAGGAAATAACGATCTGTTCTTCAGTGTAACCATTTCTGAGATGCCCATGGCCCTGTACTCCTTTTTAAGCTGAATTTTCTTTTTCAGGAACAAATTCACCATTTGCGACAGACAACTTTGTAATAGGAACTTTTTCTGAATTACACCTCATATTAGCTAAGTATATATTAAAAACTATTACCCAGCAATTGTATTTTAAACAACATTGAATTATTTCTATAAAGGAAGCTGCACAACTGCTGAAAATTAATTATTGCTACTGCTAACTTGATTTTTCATTTAGATCTTACTGAAGTCAACCTGATTTGTTGCATAATTTAGGGATTTTTTTTCTGATTTTCTTGTAACTATTTTTGTGCTACAAAAACCATTCTAAGAAATTTCTGCAAAAATCTACAACAGGCTTGCTGTAATAGCTACTTTCAAGAGTCAGTTTAGAGTAATTTAGATTAATTCGCGTCTAGAGAGGAACATATTTGCTTTATTCAAGATGCAGTTTTGCTGTTCATTTCGATGGCAAACTAAAATAGCCCTTCAGCAGTCCTTCTGAAAAGACATTGCAATATTTTATCTGAATGCAGGCAGAAGTGCAAAACTTGTGGAATGAGAACTTGGTTATTTTGGATACAGCGAAAAATTTTGGATATGAAGTTGTTGACACCTTTGTCATCACCATGGGACGTTACAAAGAATTCCTGCAAGGGAAGTGTGGCTGCCATTTCCATGAGGTAATAGTTTATGCTTGTATCATTCCTAGGTATTTAAAAAAGGTTTTTAAGTGTCAGGTGCTTAGAAACAAAAAGGTGCGCAACAAGGTTTGATCCTTGACTCGAAACTAGGCCTGAACAAAAGCCCTGGGGATAGCAGTTTGTACAATGTCACTTGGCCCTCACCACTGAGAGCGCAATGCTGCCTGAGGACGGGTTGAACTGCTGTGGCGGTGATTCCTTGAAGCGGAAACAAGCAGACTCCTCTGCAAAGGTAACTCACTTAAAAGGATGTTGCACCATTTCCAGGTTCTTACATTATTCGCTAAGTGTTGTGTATCTCCACTGCTTCTGCGTGGACTCAGTTTCTCTTTGCCATACCTCAGTCTCACAGGTTTTTGTCTGAAGGCTTCCTAGCCGAGCAGCACAGCAGACTCCCATAGAGCTGTAGGCATATTTAAGATGGAGCTCAAAATGGGCATACCAATCTTGCTGCTGTATGTCTGTTTTCATATGCCTGAGAAAGTTTTCTGGGATATTTATAGTGACTGACTATGGAAACAGAAGTGTAAGTTGTTTGTTCTCACTCGTGCCCATAGTTCTGCTTTTTTTTTTTTTTTTGTCTGAAATCTATAGAAATTCTACTTTCTGTTTTGTAACTATGGCAGAACAGGGACAAGGTAAAATATATGACTAGGGCAATTGAGAACATTTTCTTCCATTCATTCAACGGTCTGACAAGGAATCTTCACAGTACATTACAAATGACAGCAGTCCATGGATTAAATAAAAAACAAATAAGCAAACACATTATTATATCTAGGCACAAAATTGGCCCAAAGGCTGCCAAACCAGTGAAAGTTAAGTGTTTGAAAAACAAGATATTTAAAGTTTCACTGGTTTCTTTTAAGATATATTTTTAGTATGTGGTATGACTTTTTATAAGGAGTGCTCTTCCCTGTCAGCAAAGGAAGGATCTGTTTCGGTTTTGCATTTCTTATACCTTATGTATAGCAAATGAAGAGGTGCACCCCAGGTTTGGTGCGGGTGACCCTGAATGAAAAAATCAGGTATCATTTTTGAGTAGTCAAGTAAGCATGTACCCTCTACCATAAAGCTGATGACAGTAATTTTGCACATGATAGTTGAAGAACTGTGACTAAGGCCACTAAGGCTATTGCTGTGGCTTCCAACCAATTCCTTTCTCATACTGGTGACATCAACCCTTTGGTATAAAAGACCAGGTCCCAGGTTGCTGTTATTAGTGGTCAGTCTGCTGAAAATCCAAACATGACAGTCACTGCCCTAAAGAAGACCCATTAATTTCCTTTTGGAAATTAGAAAAGGCTTTGAGGAATAAAGGAGGCTCATGTCCTCCCAGATACTTAGCTCATGATTCCCAGTAAAAATATTTCTTCGGTGAAAACTGAAATCACTCAGACATCATTGGTAACACCATGCTTTGTTTGGTTGCTGGGAATAAGGACAAAGAAGCCTTCTGGTACGTCTGTGGATAAAAGTCATGTTTAACACAGAAATAGCCTGTGATGCTACAAGGATCTTCACTTTTATGAAATGAATATCCATTATCTAACAAAAGAATAGGAAACTACCACAATTTATTCCACTGATATCTGTTTAGGACCATAACACTTGAACTGTCATAGCTTTCAGGAAGATTGTTTTTCCTCTGAGTGATCAAGAGATGACAGATGCACGTCCTTTCCTAGAATGAAACATAGAATGAGAAGAAATTGTTCCTGAAAGGTTAGAACTGGAGGGGTAAAAGGAATGCAATGAAAGACATAACTTTGAAAACAGGGCTTAATGAATTTACGGTGTTTCATAGACTGCTGCAGGCTTTGAGCCAGTAAGAAGCTACCAGTTAGAAAAATCTGATAAGTTTTGTTGCTGACTAGAGTAATGACACAAGCAATTTGACGTGTCAGTTAGGAGGCAGAACTCCACAAGTTAATTGTTATGGAGAAAATCCTAGAACTTCATTTTATTAGAGTTATCAAAAGTGCATAAATATTTTAAAATACTGTCAAGCACACAAGTGAAAGGCTAGCGCTTTTTTTCCAGTGTGAGTTAAGGGATTTGTTTGCTGTCAAAGCAAATTACTTCAAATAAGGGAGACCACCAAATGTTTTCTCAATCTCTCAAGAGAGAGATAAAACCCCTTTCCTTATTTTGCCAAGTCATGCCTGTCTCTTTGTAAGCCTCACTCTTGCTGGAGTCTTTCCCAGGATGTGGATGTGTACAGGGTTAGCACAGAAACTCTGTAGAGCTTTACAGGTACAAAGGTGGCCTGTGACACCCAGAATGAAGTGGAAGGTCTAATTTTTGCTGTGAAGAAACGTCAGGGCAGCTTTGNTGATGATAACTATAAAACTTTTAATTTTCTCCTTACATATCACAGAGATAGTATCAGAGAGGGTCTACCAGACAAGGAAATGCATTCCCAAAGAGAGTGGGGAGACAATCAGCTGCCACTGGTTGGGGCTCTGTTCCAGTATGGGCCTGCTGGGATGAGGCACAGGTTTGGGAGCATTTTCAGACCTGTCTGACCTCATGTGTTGTGTGTCAACCTCACAGCTGGTTTCCACCTCAGGCCTCCTCAGCAGCTCACATGTTTTCAGCCCATTGCCATGGCCTCTGTCCCACTGTGGGATCAAACACAGCAGGTGTGGTTAGTTAACCAATCCCTTAATCTGCTCTGCTCAGTACACAAGAGAGGCATGAATGCAGCTCAGTCCAAATGGAGATGGAAAAGAGGGAGTAAGTTGCAGAGCAGATATTTATACAATGGATAAATAGTTCCCATGGAGTAAATGCCTCTGTCCATTTCACCCAGACACCTATATTGACTCTTTGTTGTCTGGAGCCCAGATGTTGGTGTCTTTGTGGGTCATTGCTGATGCTTACCATTTCCACTAAGCTTTTGAGTGAAATGGAGAACTCCAAAGTGAAAAATTTCAGATGGTTTATATGGAACAGGGTGGAAAACAGCAGGGCATGATTGGTCATCAGCATTTTTCATGCACTCCTCCATCATTTTGTATGAGCTCATGTGCAGGTTTGGCCTTGCTTCTCTGCTGAAGGAATCTCAGCAGAGAGTATGTTTCTGGGGAGGGTCAGAGGAGAATTTGGCTCACAGAGCTGTTATTAATGAGGCTTGAGAGGTCACTGTTGCCTAAAAGAGGAATAGATGTGACCAGGAGAATTCATCAACCATCAAAAAACCAGACTTGTTCCTTGAGGAAAGCAAAGAGAAAGACCTTGAATGTTTTTGGAACCTCATTAGTTAGAACAGCTTTGTCATCGGTTTATTTCTGTATCTTGGCAAGTGGAATTTCATCAGGTGGTGAAGCAGTTTGCACTAGGAAAATGGCATGTTGCCTCGGAGGATGGAGCCAAGAGCATGGAGTAAAACCCCAGCACTTTTCATGTTTTATGAAACCAGATGAGATGGATTAAATCTAATGCTTTGTACTTTCACTTTCTTTCTCTTAAAAAAAATGACCACCTAAACTCTCAGAAGATGGCACCCCTCAGTTAATGCCATCTGAGCTATGCAGGAATAGAGGGCTGGCCACTCTTTGCAGTTCAGAAAACGAGAACTGAAATGCATTCAGCAGTTCTCATTCAGTACTCACCAGCTGTCTAAGCAGAAAGCTCTTTCCCTTGATTGCCCCGATAAATTGAGTTCCCATCAACTCTCTTCAGAGATCCTTGGGCCACCTCAGTGGCATAGAAATTGGCAGTTCTTTAGACCCTACAATCTTTGCTGAGATTGCCAAGGGATCTGGACTCACAAAGAGATTATATTGATCTGGGACAGAAAAAAAATACCTTGAAAAACTCTTGGGCACTTTCTGCCCAAACATACTTCTAGTTATATGCACACTTACAAACCTGATTTTTTTAATTACCTCATTCTTCACAAATGCTTAAGGAGAAGTAGATTGGCCTGCAATTATAAAGACCTTTATGGAATTTTTTTTTTTTTTTTTTAGTTCAGATTTATTTCCTAATTTAATAGCAATGAAATCATGGTCACAACATAGAAACTAGCAACCTTGGGATTTTGGTATCTTAATCAGAGGCTGGCAGCTGGATGAACATCAGATTGCATTCCTCGGAGATTAGGCCTAACAGGAATGCAGTTTGGGTGATTGGTTCAAGATGGCATCATTTTGAAATAGTTGTAAGATCTAAGGCACTAATTTAGAAAAATGAACCTGCAGTAATTGCATGAAAACAAATAACAGCCCCTGACTTAGCTGTATTAAATTGATGAGAGGATATATTAATTTTCTACATGGATAATTCCTGGCCTTTACTTAGTTCAGCCAGCTCCCTCGCAGCCCTTCTGCCCAGTATTTCAAGCGTTTTCACATTTTCTTTCTTTACTCGCATTTAATTTTGTATGAGTTGTTTCATTTATTATGAGCTTCACTACACCACTGACAGGGAATATACCTTATATTTTTAAAAAGTTAATATGCCCCTGCATAAATAAATGCATTAATAAATGAAGTCTGTTTTTTTCAAGTGTCTGCTGTGATTGATAGAGCAGGAAAATTGATGGGCATCAGAGCTATCAAGACAGCATACATTTACTCTTTTTAAAATAAGTTAATTGCTTGGCTGCTTTTCTGCTTTCTGTGGATTTGCCAGGGCCTGGGTGGGTGTCTTTTGTCCTGCATCTGTGCAAGGTTCTCAGCTTTTTTCTCTCCTGAACTTGCTTAAAATAATTCACTGAGACAAGACCTTCAGCATCGCACAGGAGACTACTCTCCTCAGTCATTAGTCCCCTGACAAACATACCTTTCACTTTCTTTCTCATTAGTTCCATGGATATTTGTTTATTCCATACAAGTTGAATATGATCATCCCAGAGCTTTACACGTACTTGAGGGACCAAGGAGGTACATTCTTCTGCACTAAGTTACTGAACCACATTATGGTTGTGTCAGTGTGATGCCCCAGAGAGAGGCATGTTAAATTATACTGTAACTCCCTTGGAGAAACATGACACGTGAGTGTTTTCATCTCACTGTGGAGCTGGGCCAAGTTTGCATCAATACTGGAGAGCAAGACATTCTCATAGGGCTCACAGCTGAGACACAGCATATGTTCCTCAAGTGCTTGGTATCAGAGCAGGATCAGCCCTTAACTTCCTGCAAGTCAGGGCTGTCCTGAATTTGTTTTTTCCCATGTTAGATATGCAGACAGGCTGTTAAGTGTTAATTTTGTTGTTTTGATAAAGTGTGCCTAATGAACAGGACAAGAGTATAATATACAAAGGCATGACAGAATCAACCAGCTGAGAATAATGGACATTTAGAATTGAAGGCTTAAGTGAGTAAGGCCTTGTACTTTAATTAGTATATAATGTTAGGAGTTGGCCCACTGAGATACTGTTTGTGAGCAGCTTGCAGCTCAAGGACCTGCTTGGTGGAGAACGGCCTCAGTACACACAGCTGTGTAACCTTCTGTGTCACTTCTTTTGCAGGTGGTGAAATCCAATCCCTCTGAAGAAAGTCCACACATAACAATGACATTATCGAGACACTATACACTGGGGAAATATTTCGGCAGTCAAAGCAGACCATCACAACTGCAGGACCATGCAACAAATTCTCAGTCCCCGTATCATGTCCGAGGTCCAATAAATCAAGTTTATTCTGAAATCCTCCTCAGCAGGCTCTGTGCAAGTAAGAGGAAGCTTGTCAGCACGTAGCCTCTCTTGGATGAAGTGCTGGGACTAGATGTGTGTCACTACCTGAGTGGCAATCGAAGGACCGTGGTGAATTTATGACATGATTCCTTGATTGCCTCCACACACACTAACAGAGTTTGGGACTTATGGCATTTTTCCTAAGACTTTATGAAATCAAGATATGCCTTGGCAGCTCTGTCGTGTCAAAATGGAAGATGAAGGGATGCAAAGGAGAGGAGAGGGGAAGTTACTTGAACCATTGCCAAAGGCTAGAACAGCTGTAGCTCTAGCAACTGTGTATTAATGATAGTAAAGAGAGAGAAATATATATACACTTGAACGATTTGGAAAGGACTGCTTTAGCTCTTCAGCACTATCTGGTTTTCTATTTATAGAGACTCTGTAATATTTGAATGTATTTAGAAACTGGCTACATTCCATTTGAAAGAGTTTTATTTTATGTGGATGCTCTCCCTTCAATATCAAGCCTTTTCTGTTTAGACACTTGGTTTATACAATTTGAAAATGTCTATTCACGTTTTACTGATGATGCCAAGTTTTGAACTCTAGTGTTTTTAGTGAAAGCACAGTCCTTCTTTGATGGAACAGATGTCTCTTCTATTTTCTGCATATTCTAAAGCTAGTATGGAGATAGATTACTTAGACTTAAGACCGATTACAACTGCCTCAGTGTAACATGTAAATATAGTGAACATGTTAACATAACTTTATTTATGGTCCCAGTTTAGGACAGTGGCCATATGCAGGAAGACTTCTTAGATATGTGTTTCAGCATCTGCCTTGGCCTATAAGCCCAGCAAATATTCTTCCCTCATGGAAGGGTCATTTCTTTCTTCTTTTCTTTTTTTTTTTTTTTTATAAAACACTTGCCAATGTGAGAAGCCAGTACCACAAACAGTAGAAAAATCCCATTTGCAAGCACATACAAGAACTCTGGGGTCTGTTTTTTAATCTGTTGTGATGACTCTGTAATGAGATGTGATGGGAGAAGAATACACCGGTATACACCTTGTGCTGGCAGCAATAAGTCTTTCTCTGATTATTGGTTTCATGCTGTAGCCCAGCAGCATTATCGGTGTTTTCAGACCTAGTATGGGTGACATCACCTTAGGGGGGAACTGTCTGCTGATCACCTGCCCCAACTTGACAGCGTGTTCATCTGCAGATGTGGTGCCCAACAAGATGGGAAACCGAACAAGTTCCAGGCTTACCAGCTGGGTGATGGGTTGATGGCAGCAGAGCAAAGCCTCCTGAGACTGTGCTACTGACAAATCATCCAGTTTCAGAAGTTATATTAATCCCAATGCCACAAAGCTGGTAGTCAGAGCATCTCTCTCTCCTACCATGCACTAGAGAAGTGAGTCAGAACCAGGCAAGGATGAATCTAACGAAGGATCCACTGAGCTCTGCAGCATGCTTCATCACAACTTTACATCCACCAGCTTCTACTGCCTTTGGGAAAGGAAGACTCAAAAAATGTTAGCAACAAATTACAGCACAGAGCTAATCACCATCTCATTGACCTTGCTAGCACACAGATGGGATGCCCTAGATGAAGTAAGGACTAGAAATTCATTACACACTTTTAGGATTGGACAAAGATCTTTGAACTCAACACAGTCTGTATCCCCAGGTGCAGTATTGTGAATACTTGCACCTTCAGATAAGGAAATATGATGGGAAATGGTCATGCAGTATGGAGTTGGGCTTCTCTGGATGATTGAAGGATCCTTGAAAATAGGATCTGGCACATCTAATTCAGGAGACCTTCCATTATATTGACAAAGCTCCCATTTAGACAATGACATTACATTTAAGTGAGACAGTGTGACTATTTCTGTTTCTCTGTAATACGCTGCTGCTGTGCTCACAGTGAATGTCCTGAATCTCGATGTAAGGTTTTCCCTGGCATGGAGCTTTATGTGAAAGATGGGTCAGGAGCTCTGCATAAATACTGAAAATGTCAGCATTTGTTTTTGAACAATATGATTATCTAAGAGATATAATTGTATGCAAATTATGTAATATATAATCTAGAGTCTGGAACTCCATGGCTGTACAACCTTAAAGTAGAGGGATTTGATATCATGTCATCAATATCACTAAGGCAAAATGCAGCTGGATATCATGGGTATGAAGATGATCAGAGGTGCACCTATTTTTGTAGGTTGTTTAAATACACATGCTGTTTTGTTACTGTCCTGTACACAAAGGTTTTTAAGGCATGAACTGATTTTTATGGTGAGTTTTGTTTTTCTTTTTAATCAAAGCCTGTTGCTGAAGCATGAGCTATAGGGGTGAAAAGGAAAGAGCTGACTTTGCTACATTGTAGCTGGTATCAGTAAATGTGCAATTCATCACTTCTGGTTTCACCACAAAATTGTTTACATGTGCTGTATACCCAGATGTCTTAATGCTTTCCAAATCTTAATATTTTTTGAATGTATCAAGTTGAAATTGTTCTGTGTGTTTTCTGTTTTGACATGTCTGTGTACATATATATGTCTGTACAAAGTAATTGGTGCAATTTGCACCAATTGATCTTTATTTAAACAAGTTCTGTAAGGTTTTTTCCAGCCCTACATATCATCCATGTAATTTAGCAATAAACCAAGGGAATGCAGAGTAAAGCAGGTACATTTTTAATTACTCAACTTTAAAAAATATCTAGCATCTGTAGGTATGTAAAAGAAGACAGTTGAGATTCACATGGAAGAATCACTTGCTCACACACATGCAAATGTAAGGATTAAGAGAATGGAAGAACAATGTTTGAATTACAGTCAGAGCACATATGTTGCTGCCAGTGTTTTACTTCAGAATTACCACATCTGCTGTGACATTTTGCCTGGATAAGCATTAAAGTGTTCCTACTATATGGACCCAAATATAATGTAGACTTTCTTCCCCCCATGTATTTTTTCCCCAAGTCACATTGCTTACCATTGAAATAGCAAAGGACCTAACTGTCATGGTGAGTTGCACTTCCTAATGTAGACATGATTGGCACTGGAATTGTTTGTAGGACTGAAATAATCAGTCTGGGAAACAAGCACACCAAGAAGTGGTGTTTCCTGCTCAACATCTGCCCAGCAGCAGAGAGTTTAGAGTGGAACCGGGGTATACTTTAAGATACAGATAGAGAGACTGAGAGTGTGCTACAAGAAATAAATGCCCTGATATACAAAGCTGTAATGTCAGCTATCCTTGCATCCCTTTACACTTCAGCTGAAGCTGCAATAGGAGGTACCAGTGTCCAGTGAGTTACAGCGCCTCATCTCTCATAGAACTCCATAGATGTGCAGTGATTTGGTATTTAGCCTTGCAAGGTAGATGGCCACTATGATCAACTCCTCTGTGAATGTCTTTGATATAAGTGGCTCTAACAAAAAATATTTGCTAATTTTAGGGAATGCCTTGATAAATCAGCTCTGACGTAGGAGATGCTGTATTTCAAATAGTGTTAATTGATGAGGAGCTGAAAGAATGAATGATGAACACTATTTTAATGCTTAGCATTCATTTGAAAATGTTAATCTTCAGAATAATCTCTTCCACACCACTAAATATAAGGCCTTTATTTTTCTTTTCTGTGACATATTAAAGGGACATCAAAGTCAATATATTTACTTAATGGGTGGGGTAGTGCAGCATCCAATTACCTCAAGGTTGAAATAACCACTAATAGTTATGCTTCTATTGCTATGCTGAGCCAAATAGAATGCTTTGAAGGAGCAGATATGTGTGATATTAAGTTGACTGCAGTCCAGGGATCTTTCAGATTACTTTTTTAGAGCAAAGCAATTTTTTAGAGGTGCAGCAAGCTATTTGGCATAGAGTCAAACTGCTAAACAAGCCTCTGTAGGCTCACATGAAAAATAAGAGTTGTACCTTTTTGTTTGCCTGCTTGCCTTGCATCTGGCTTGTTTTACCTCACTGTTATGACTATCTGTACCCCCTTTCTTCCACATCACCTTTTCTTTGAGCTGACCTGAGAAGTTTCTGTTTCATCTTAGAAGCAACCTTTGGAAATCTGAGAGATTATTGCTGCAGATTCATACGGAATCTTCACAATATCAATGTTATCTTCTTAATGACTTAATGGCAATTCCAACAGCAAAAGACCTACTGAGTGCAGCAGGGATTGAGCAAGCCTCTTCTCTAGGCCAGTGGCTTTCTCTGATGAATATACAACAACTGCTTTGGGGTAAGTACTTCACATGCACTCACACCTAGCTGTTCGTGGAGCTTGCCTTTACACAGCCAAACTCCTATCTTTCAAACTCCACTGCCATCTTTACCTTCAAAACACCAGAGCAGTTGGCGTACAGCGCAGGCGTACCTACAGATTGGTGCTGGGACATAGCCTGCAGGATTTGGTGGTACCCTCACGGCTACCCATTGAACAGAGAACTCTGGCTTCACCGTAAAAAGCTACTATTCATCTAAGCCTTGTTCATGTTTGGTTTGGTAGTAGTAAAAGTAGTGTTACATGTAGTACTATAGGTCCTTACCTAGAGCCAAGTGTCCTAGAAAACTGCACAAGTCGTTAACTTGAGCTGGCAAGATGGACCCATGGGGTCACAAGAGGGTCTCCTCGAGCACTGGTTTCTACTGCGATTGCTTTCTCCCTTTTCTAGGGTCATTCATCTGGCTGCTTGGCCAGCTCCCCAGCAGCTGTGGGCAGCCCTTCGTGCAATCCCTTAAACATGTTCAATGGCCTTGGCAAGCTACACCATGTTACATAGCCCTGAACTGAAGATAAAGTTCAGTGTTTAAATGAAATCTGAATTGAGGTTTTTTGTGAAACACAGGACCTCCTTGGCATCTCCTTGATTTCCTCTAGAACTGAACTGTTCTAATGAGAAGCGGAGTTCAGCCCCTCTCAGTGGAATTGCAGGTAACAGGGTCTTTCTTTCAACTTTCAACAAATTTTCTTCCCATTGCTTGCTGGCATGAAATGAAGGGAGGGATCCTCTCTGCAAGCTCTCACCTAACGGAGTGAGATGAGCTGCATTCGCTCACGGTCACTGCAGTAGGCATTTCCCTCACGTACCTCATTGTGGGGGGACACTTCCCACAGTGGACGGTGTTTTTGATATTGTGATTTATTTGTTTTTAATGTGTTTTGGGCAGTGAGAAGTGATGTGGTTAAACCAGCCGCTGCCTGGCTCAGAGTCTGCCAGCGCCGACTGCCCGGTGCTGCTCTTGGGATGCCAGTGAGATTCTGAGTGAAGGCAAGACCACAGAACTAAAACACTTGAGCGAGGAACCAAAACACCAAAGACACCTTTTGGCAAAGTCAGAGCAGTTAAAAGGAGCTCACTGCTGCTTGAGAGGGCAAAATGAACATTATCAGGAGCCCTTTAAAGTCAATAAATTCTGTGGGATATTGCCAGGGTTTGAATACCAGACCTGTATTGGGCAGAGTCTCTCACCTGCCATGTTGTGAAAATGTCCTTTTTCTTTTGTAGTTGTCATTATCAATTTCCACATTTCTGTTATGATTCTCTGAGATTAAGTGTCTTAAAGAAATCTTTCTGCTCTGCCTGATAATGACTGTGCAGCCTCCCCAGTTGGTAGTTGAATTGTCTTACAGATCAGAGAATTTTTATTATTTCTGTAGGTTTGTTTTGGTTTTTTTTCCTTTACTTCCACATGCCAGCTCCAAAGATTCTGCGTATTTACAGTTAAACATCATCAGCTTTAGTTATAAAAGCTTTAATACCTCCAATATATTCAAAGAAACCTGCTGATATATTCTTATCCTAGTAGGACAGAAAACACTTTAAACCTTGAAAACCTGACCTTGCAAGCCATTAGGCGATGCAGCACCCAGCATGATCTAGCCCACAACTGGCTCCCTTTGAAATAAAGAATCAAAGTCATGTCTTCATGTATAATAATGAGATATTGTCTCTTACTGAAGTTTACTAAAGTGATTACAATTTGAACATGAGTTGTACGGGCTGATAGGGGTTTATTTTCATCCCAGGGCCTTTGTAGAGCTCTCTTTACGGCAAATGGTATCTATTAGCTACTGTAAAATCCCGTTTCAACATCCTTTGTGCAGTGTCCTGTACAGTTATTATAATACACGTTCATACAACAGGATTTATGGCAGATGGTGAAAGGTTAAATCATAACAGGTCTTACTGCTCCACGCATTACTGTTTCCTAAACTCCACATTGCGTCATTTCTGCGCAGTAACAAGGAGTCAGGGTCTAGTAACCTGATAATGCTGGCTGTCTGCATGGCTCCTCAGTCTCTGCAACAGTTCAGTGCTGGAGCCCTGGCGGACCTATCAAAATTGTGCACCTTCAGCTATGAAATGCACAAACAGAGCCTGCAGACTTTCTCAAAACACTTCTGTTGTGTCAAGTTCAGCCTGGAAGTCAAGGATGGCAACTTCTAGGGACTATTTTCAGGCAGCAGAACCTGGATTCCTCCTTAACTCTAGATATTTAACTGAAGCATTTTAATTATGAGTGTGGTCACACTAGGCTTCATCGTACTCATCACAGAAAGACCAAGATGTGGATTATTCTCCACAGGTGTGTACTACTTCTACAGTATTCCCCTATACATGGAACCTGAAGTAACTCTTAGAATTGGTACCGAAATTCTGAGAGATGAATGTCAGCTCAGCAGAGGGACTGTGGGGTTCATTGTGCAGGTAGAAGATGTTTTCATATCCCCGCTCTGCTCATTTAGGAACTTGATCATAAAGCCACAACCAGGACATGCTCCCCAGGATGGTACCTTCTCAGCATCTGCTCATGGAGCTGGTTGATTTTTTCACAATGTGCTGGATCAGAAGGAAACCTGTCCAGCAGGTAACCAGCTGAGCAGAACATTGGATGGTATTATGGGACATGCAGGTTTATTTGCGAAAATGAAGAACAAACCTCTGTCTGTTGTTTTACAGGGGGGCTGGGTGCCTCCCTTTCTGTGAGGAAAGCCAGGCTTGCTTTTTAACTGCAGAAAATAATAGAAATACTTTTTCAGATTTAGAAAACAGGTCAGAGATGGGTACCTGCTTTGTATCTGAGACGTCCAGCTTCTAGTGCTTTTGCCTGTCCTAGAAGTGTATGGTGAAGCCTGAGTAATTTAGAGGGCTCTGGCTTTAATAAGCAGTAAAAGTATCTAATAGGTGTTGAAAACCTGAGCCAAACACCTATGTCACATACCCCACTTCAGCTCTGTGAAGAATTTACAGCTCTGAGCATCTCTGCATGCCTCAAACACACAAACACACTCGCAACACAACTGCCCTATTTGTTGTTTATAATTGTTCATGTAATTGCTCTCTAACCCAATTCACTCAAAAAAAAAAACCAGTTTAGAAGAGACCTCTATTAATTAAACCATGTGAATTAACCTGGGCCATTTCAGATGATTTGAGTTGGGCAGCTGGTGGATAGCAGCCAGGCTAGTACATGAGTGTAGCATCCCTGAAGACAAAGAGGGGAGAGGCAAATGATGAGCTGGAGGCAGGGTGGAGCTGACAGTCTCTCCACAAGTTTTCTGCAGACACAAACAGCATCTTTCCCCACCCAAGTCCTGTTGATGGACTTGTCCTGCAGCTCCTGGGTTTTGAGTGCCTGGCTTTAAAGCAATATCCTTAAATTAATATTAATAAATACCTGCTACAAACACAAGTCTGTAAATGAAACAAAAAGGGTCAAAATCAGGAACTTCTAAATGTTCAGCAACTATACTTAGCTGTGCCCAGAGAGTCTCTAGGGACTATAATGAGACTATAAAACAAGTTAACACCTGCTCCTTACACTTTCCTTAATTAAAATTCAGTAGAGATGCAAGTCATTTTAATGAGTGATCTGTGGCTCCACAGGAGCCAGTCTGGAGTGGAGGCCGTCTTGACAATTGTGCAAGGCAATTGCTGCGCTTTGCGTTGGGCACACGGTCTCCAGCGCTGCTCAACCCAGGCAATTGTTTTGTTTTCCTAGGGCTTGAGGAATGGACTATCAACCACTTAGTCCTCTCTTGATTCCCAAGTTCACACTTGCTTCTAGTTTGGACTGATGCCCTCCAGGAAAAGTTGTATTTTAACTGCAGGAAGGTCAATTCAGGTTCACTGACCTGCCTGCAAGGTATCAGGGCTCGAGTAAGAGAACTGCCATCACAGAGTGTCGATACATCTAGCAATTACCCCAAGCAAAGTGGCTGAGGACTGTGCACCAGCCAAAGGCAGCATTGCACATCTAACAAGACTTTTACTGTCCCAAAGAGGTGCTCCCTGCCATGGACTTGCTTCATATCCTTCCACTGGGGGATGTAAAGCCTAGCCTTGTTCGCTCCACCATAACCAGGGCTTTACTTCCTCCTAGGGCTTGGGGAATTTGGGGTGATTCTGCCCCATTCCATCATTCTGGACATACATTTTCTGGGATTGTGTATGTGATAACATCACTCTATTTGCTTCCTGGCTCAAGGTTGTCACTGCCTCTATTGGGCAAAGGCTTTCAACACAGCGTAGGAGATCTGGGTAAGGAAAACTGATGGGGAGAAAAGTCCTTTGGCTCATATAAGGTTTTGACAGTAATTCAACTACAGACAAGTTGCTGAAGTGAAAAGTATGGCTAATGTCCAAGTGGCAGATCGCTTCAATATAAAACGAAAGAAAAAAATCAAAGCTTGCTTTACAAGGGCTCTAGTAAAAATGCTCTGACACAACATTGGTAGATTTTTCACTGTTTGCATCCTAAAATATTTCACCAAGTAGTACAGAGGACTTAACTTTTTTTTTTTTAATTTTCAGATGGAATATTTGCAGGTTTTTTCTCACCACACAACAATATTAACAGCAGTGCAAGCTATGCTCAATAGACAGAAATCTAAGGTCTGATCCTCACTTGTTCATGCATGATATCTTACTATTTTTGAAGGAAAATAAAATAGCAGAAGTGCTCAGTATTTTTCCAGGTTATTTGTGAAAGATTTAGAAAGAACTGCTATGAAAGCATCTAGGCAAATGCCCTGCCATGGCCACACATTCACCTGCTATTAATGGTCCTGCTTCCTTGATCCATAAACATATTCTAGCCATATAGTCAAGAATGTAGATAATGCTGTTTGGTTGTTAATGTGTTGCACAGTTTTGACGTGCAGATGAGCTACCTGGGTCCTTTTCCTCATGTCTAGACTCCTTCCTCCAACTGCTCACATTTTTATTTGAAAAGATCTGCAAAAAGGGTGGCCAGGTGGCCAGAAAATGACAAACACCTGAATCCCAAAGTTCTTCAGGTTTGCTCATGCTTTACTTGGATGCACCACTGCTCTGTGTGAACCTGACTGCATGCAAGCAGTACATGGGATCTCCTGGCTTGTCTTGATGAGTCCTGCAAGCAAATAATTCCTATTCCATTACAAAAGCTTTCCCAGCATTTTACTTTTTCCATCTTTCATTGAATATTCCTTTATAAAATCTTTAAGCCTTTCTTTTCCACTGCCACTGTTTTGCCTTCCTTCTCACATGGTCCTGTGCTTTTCATCTCTCTCTCCCCTGGCCTGTGAGCACCTGATGGAGCTCATTTTTCCAGTCTCTGCACACCACCGTGACCTCCTGACGAGTGTTCAGATGGTGAAGCTGTTGCTCCATCAGCTTTATTTTGGTGTACAAATGGAGAAGGCTCTGTGAGGGAGCTGGTGTACCTCTGTGCTGCAGCCACTTTCATAAGGATTACAGACCATCTTGCTAGGAAACAGAAGGGGCAAGGTTCACTGTTTCCTCAGAAGGTCAGCATGACCCAACTTAGGACCACCACCACTACATCTCAGCCAGCCTCTGGACTCAGCATGCCTCTCCTGAGCTGACTCCTTGTGTCCTTGAGGTCCACTGGTTACTTAAATCCTTGTGAAGTTGGGAGAAGATGAAAATTGAAGTTAGTCTGGAAGCATTTCATTTTTCCATGTTGTCTTACAAAAGTTATTTCTTTCTCCACCTCCCTTGCTTTGTTTGCTGTTAAGTGAGTTTCAGCAAATCTCTCTTTTTATGGAAATGGGTCTTCCCTACCCTTTGAGTTTCCATACCCTGGGCCTGCTCAGGTGAAATGGCACAGTGTCTCTAAGCAGCCATGTCCTGCTTTTCAGAGGATGCTGATACAGCGACAGCAAACAGTGGAAAGGAAGTAAAGTTTTGTGTTGGCGAGGTGGAGACCCCTGATTCGAATAGGTGGAGCAGCATTCCCGTAACATAACAGGTTGAGGATTTCGACGAGTAAATTGCACAAACTCTCACACTCACACGTGTGTAAGTGGCCCCAGGGGTCTTATTGTAAAGCAGTCTACCTTGTAACACATCACCTCTGCCTATAGCTTTAAGGGTCTTAAAGCTCACTTCCATAAAACAGTTGTTTCCATACCTCCTGGCCTTTCTGAAACTCACAGATTCTGCAGCTAGGGACCAGTTTTACATTTGAATTATTTTTTTTTTTTATCAGTTTGCTTATCTTTGTAAGGCAGGTAAACTTAAAGCTAATATACAGCCCCCTCCATAGCCACAAATTCTGCAATGAACCTTTGTCCTCTGATATTGCTATGGGTATCTGATCCAGCAGATGTGAAGTTTATTGTGAAGTTTAGATGACAGAAATATAATCTGATACAGTTTATTTCAGCAGACTTTTGGTTTTTGCTTTATTTATACTGCACAGATAGTGCCATTTGTTTCCCTGAAAGTAGTCACAGATATCAAATAGAGAACATATGGAATATTTGCAAGCTCTGGGCTTTTTATAAGCAGATCTAAGAGTATGTTCCTCCCCAGTTTGAATGCATATGATTCACTTAACAGTCTATATTTCTACACTTAGTATTTCTATTTCCCTTCTAACTATGCTGCATTAGCTTTAGCCATTGTCAGGCCGTATAATAATAGTACAAGTCATCTTTATTGATAAAGATAAGTGAAAATTAATAATAAATAAGTGAAAACTCTGTCCTTCTGATTCAGTTTATATCTTTTGGTTTGCTTTTTTCAGTATATTTTTACCTCTCAATTTCTTAGCAGAAGGGAAACATTAATGGAGACATTATCGTTGGCACTGCTAGCGACAGCATTTTCAATCTCAAATTCAAAAGTAAAAAATAATACATCAGTGCTTCAAACTCTTGACAATGATATCAATTTTGTGACAGCTGCAGTAATACGAAATATATGGAGTTCTCTCTCGTGTATTTTTGCACCTGAATCCCACGCTCAGGCTTCCTTTACAATCATGAAGGGTTTTAAGCACATACACCCGTTAAGTTGTACTTCAAATCAGAGGCCAGGTATTACCAAGTCAGCCTGTAAATCTTTCTTATTGAACCTTTCTTATTGTCCAGCAAACTGTGATATCCTGGGTAGCCTGAGGATAAGACAGACAACAAGTACAAAGGGATACTGGATGTGCAAACCAAGTCAGCTTTCTGCTAATAAAACCAGAAAACCTCTACCACTTTCCCTCCTCTTTGCTCCAACAGATACAAAAGAAGCACAGCAAACCTTGGAAAACACAAGATGAGGTGAAGCTAGTGCTTGTCATTTCCAGAAAACACACTCATTTTCTTTTCTTCTTCTGTTGTTGTTGGCCTAGGCCTGTGGTATATCCTCCTGATGTTTGTCCATGAATGAGTGGACTCTCCTGGGACCCTTGTAGATAACATCCCCGTAGGGTGCAGCTGAAGACAGTGTTTGTCCCATTAAAACACAGATAATGGGATGTCTGACATTGGAAAGCAATTCTGAGTAATTACATACAGCTTACACTCAAATTTTGCTATCCAGACATAGATCCTAATTGCTTCTGTAAGAAATAGCCATAGATATAAAAAATTCTGCAACAGTAATGGAGCACCTGTTAGGCTCTCACACACAAAAGCACCAAGGACAGCTGGGGCAGAGTGATGAGGCAGGGTAAATTCTACTCCCACTGCAGAAGATTCTTAGGAGATAAAGTAGTTTAGTATTTACAAAAATGAGAAATTAAAAGATTTGATGGTTCTGCCTGTTGTCCTTTGCTAGCTAAGGGGCAGGAAAATTCTGAATCACAAAATAATTGAATTTACTGAGAAATAACAAGGGTTGAAAGCATTTGCTATGAGCATATTGAAAGTATAAAATATGTCTAGCTTTTAGCCATAAGAAGTCATTAACTTGGTGTTGAGGCTGTAAATAAATTGTTTATTCAAGAGGAAACTTAATACTGTGTGCACTACTAAAACCAGATATTTATGGTGCCGCAGCACTTAGTTTTACAGCTGTGTTTGTGAACTCCTTTATGCTTCATCTGGGGAATCTTTCGCATACCACAGGAATGGTAACGGGCAAGAGGTCCCAGCCTTCAGGGCAGAAGCCCTGTCTCTGTAGGACAGCAAGGAAAGGCAGGGGACTGATAAACTGCCCGGCTCCACCATCAGGATTGGGATTAGCCATGACACTTTGAAGGAGCTGAGACTCTTCCCTCAACACTGCTGGTGTTTATGGACCTCTGGCGTCATGCAGACCCTCCAGGGCAGCATCAGGCCACATACCTCCTGCTTTCCTCTCCTAAAGAAGACCAGCTCTGGCTCTAATGACTCCTGGATGGAGTTGTGGTGAAGGGTGCCTTGCTCTACTCCCTCTCCCTGATGAATCCTAAGGCATGTTTGCTATTGTCCATGCTGTGATAAGGGATACTCATGGCTGTTCACATGAGTAGGGGAAATGGTAAATGCTCAAGCCCCATACTGACCCCATTTTCACTGGTGATCAGTGGAGATTTTTATAGCTGTTGAACCACTCAAATATGTCAAAAGACAAGAGTCAAAGTAAGTTTTCACATAGTTATTAGCACAATAAGAAGCCACCTCTAAGAAGCACATAAAACCTCAAAAATTATCCCCTAACAACCTAAGCTATTCCTTTTTATCCCCATCAGCCTTAACATTTGCATGATTTAGGTCTATGCTATTACAAGGTTCCTGAGATGTCAAACCCCAGCTACTTTGATAACTCACCAGTTTAGCAGAGACTTCAATTAGTTGGGGACAGCCTAAACCCTGTGACTTTGGCATCTTGCCCGCGGCTGCACACGTTTTAAACCACAACCACTCTGCCCTATGCAACTGTGGATAAATATCACAGCTGCAGGGAGAGAACAAGGGTAAGATTTCCAAAGCCGAAAGACTTTCTGTGACAATGGTGGTAAAAGGTTTAAGTGGGTTCAAATACTCCCAGATACTTGTCCCAGCCAAAAAAAGGAAGCATGTTGGAAAGAGGAGAGGATCACTAAGGAGAGGAAATAAGAAGATGGATCAGGAGAGAGGTAACATGTAACACTGATTTAGCAAAATGTAGTAAGAGTTGAGGGAGGATTTTACTTTTATCAGCTAATCCAATCACAAATTTTGGAAGTATTACAAGACAGGCTGCTTCAAGGCAAACTGTAACAACTTGACACTATAATGAACCTCAGTGAAGGCACTGATTACCTTTTTACTAGGGAGTATCTCGCAAGTTTTTTAACATATCCTGTGCTCATTATCAGTGGAAATTATAATTTTACATAAACCTTGGACTACCTAGAATATACTTGTTTGTTTAATTTTTATTTTATTTTCATCAGTCAGAAAGCGTTGTGTAGGAGTGGTGCAAGACACAACACAAGGATTATTAAGGGTCTAGAGGAAAAATGCCAGAGCAGAAAAGATTACATTAATGCACTGACACAGGTAAGATCCCAAATTAGGAGAAAAGCAGGGCGGTGGATGCTTTGAATTCCATGCTTGGGATTTCTTAAATGTTGTCATGTGACTTGAAAGACTGTGAAATTGAAAAATTAGGGCATTCATTCTTTCCTGTCACCACCAGATTTCAGGTGGCAGGTGGCTACAAGCTGCCATTGTCAGCAGAAAACCATTCCCTACAGTTTGTTCCTGAGCTTCCTCCTTTTAAAACCAGCCTTGTAGGTAGGTTCTCACACATTGTGCAATTAGGCTGATGGCTGGACCTTGATTAATGAGAATATATTAATTAGATTAATATTATTAATAACATTAATTGTTAGTAATTAATAATAGTAATAATGAGAATCAAGTGCCGGCTTTGTGTTAGGATAGTTACAGAGTAGATTCTCTGTTTCTACCATTATCCTCACTCAAAGGATCAGTAACATGTTAGAAATGGAATTAGCAATGAAAACTAATGGTGGCTTTGACAGTGATGCACCATCTGACACCAACAAATGAAATATCTGCCTGAGTCTCATTTCTCTCATCATGGGATCACAACAGTTGTGCGTGTGCAAATCATCACTGTGATGAGATGTAACAAAACTATAGCTACACAAAGGGCATGTGGAAAGTGTTGTGTGTAAATTAACAGGTGGGGCAGTGATGTGAACCAAATTGCAGAAGAAGCTCCCCCTCCTTCCTCCACCTGTTGCACACCTAAATACAGCATCCCTTCTTGTGAGTGTGCAGCTTCTGTGCATGCAGTGAACGTGCATGCATGCACACACTCGTGTGAGCACACGCACCGAGTGTCTCGTTGTGCTTCTCTCAAGAGCTTCGTATAAAGCTTCCACCTGCAGCAACTAAACACTCGTGTTACACCCTCAGGGGAGTCCAATTTAAAAACTAAATAAGGTTCCTTCCAGACTGCCCATCTCCACTAGCTTCGTCCATACACTTACAGAACCATAGAATCACAGGATCCGTTAGGTTGGAAGGGGGCTTTAAAGGTCACCTAGTCCAATGACCCTGCAGTGAGCAGGGAAATCTTCACTAGATCAGGTTGCTCAGAGCCCCATCAAGCTTGACCTTGAATGTCTCCAGGGATGGGGCCTCCACCACCTCTCTGGACAACCTCTTCCTGTGCCTCACCACCCTTATAGTGAAAAATTTCTTCCTAATGTCTAAATCTAAATCTTCACCCTTACAATTTAAACCCATTCCCCCTTGTCCTATCACTACATTCCCTGATAAAAGAGTCCCTCCCCAACTTTTCTGTAGGCCCCTTCAGGTACTGGAACGTCATTATAAGGTCTTCCTGGAGCCTTCTGTTCTCCAGGCTGAACAAGCCCAACTCTCTCAGCATGTCTTCATAGGACTTTGAGCTACTGTTTTCACCAAATGCCATAATTTCCTCCTAGATGCTCTGTGACACCAGACAGCAGCACCACATTTCTCTAATCTTATATGCTTTATCTTCAAAATTAAAAAAAAAATAATAATGCTGCTTTAAGTATAAAGAAAAACATTAAGAAATTTTAATGTCGGTGAAAGATTATGTTTTTTTTCTGTAATCTTACATCTCAGAATGTTTCCCATCCTCCACAAAATAATCAGGGAAATTCATTCATGTCATAAAGGAGGTCTGTTATCAACTACAATTTTACTATAATTTTAATTTTTAGTAATAAGTAGGATGTGGGTGAAATCAGAATTTAAAAGGGGAATTTTTTCCCACATCTTTCACACCCCTCCTAGTTATGCTTTGAAGCCTTATCAGCATTCCCTTAACACATTTTACTTAGTATCGGTAAGCTACAAACATCTCTCTGGAGTAACTCTAGAAAATACCTGCATTCACACTGTTTCCATGTCAGATGACAGAATTTGCCAGCAGCGCTTCAGGAGAAACCTGTATCTATTTCCAGGATCACCTGGAACAAACAGGAGCAGATCTCAAGCACTCATGTTCATATCAGTAGGTCCAGGATACTGCCTCCAGATTTGCATCCATGGGGAACAGCAAAACCTGGAGTCAGTTGGAGTCCTCCCTTCCTCAGCCCTGGCTTTCTGTAGCGCATCACGCAGAGATGTAGATTGCCAGGAGATCCATTCTGACATTGCTTTAGCAACTCTGGCTGGAGTTCTGGGCTCCAGAAAACTTACTTGGAGGATCCACTAGCTTTCTTCTGGATTTTTTTGGTAAGGGAGGGAAAGGATTGTAAGAGATCTGCTCTTTCCTGGCCTTCCAGATCCTACTCCTTCCTTTTTTATTTAACCATGAACATAAAGAATGCAGTTCTATATACTGGGTTGTGCAGCCAATAGAAAGGTAATGTTAAGGGGTAGCTTTGGAATCATTACCCATTTGTGAGGTCTGTTTGTGAAGTCTCTGTCTGCCACCACGTCATTACTGGGTGCACTTTAATTGCTGTCACTTGTGAACTCAGTAAGCCAGTTCTAAATTAGCAAAGGACGTGTGTACCTTTGGGCTATACATATTGAAGTGAAAAATAACACTGACTACAGCAATAATATTAAACCCCTGAACAAGAGGCCAGTGAGGATCTTGGGAGACTCTGTGTGGGAGAAAGGGCATCTCTCTTTTACCCTCTCCAACCCCTCTACCAGTCTGAGCTTATCAAGGGCCTGACTTGTCTGCTGACACATCAACTCACAGAGATGTGGTGTCAGGAGGCAGCACACCAAGAGTGCAAGGACCCCTGGCCTGAAGCCTGGGGTCTCGCTGCACATCTCATCTTCTTTCTTGCTGAGAGGATGGTGTCCCCACAGCATGACAGGTCTGCTCAGGCAGTGGGATCTTGCTGGAGTCGGGATGCCTCCAGCCCTTCCCCACTGCCAGAGAGAGGTGGCTCACTCAAGCAGCTCTGCGAAGTTGAGGAGGAAAGGAGTGGAGGCCGGGAAGAAAGACACGAGTGGCTGGGCTGGGTCAGGCCTCACAAAGCACAAGCCTGGTTTTCAGACTCTGCAATAATTCCCAGTAACCCTGACAGCATGCGGAGCTGTGCATGGAGAGCTGCGATACCCCTGTGCTATCAGGGTATTGCCCTGCGCTGTGTGACTGATAAGCGAGCACATAGCAATTTACGGCTGCGGAGTGAGTAGCAGCAACCTTTACACTTACTCCAAGGCTCTGCTGTCAGTGATCTCTGGAAACAGCCTGAGCACCTTCCCCAGAAGAGTTTGTCACAGTCATCACATATTAACATTGATGACAACACCTAACGCTGACACAGTTACAGTTTCTCCCATGCCAAGACTTAGCACATCCCTGGATCCCGGGGCATCGTTGTGCAGCCGAGCACCGAGGTGCATCGGAAACACGTTTGTCGGATTAGAATAGAGTCTGGGCTTGGTCACCAAACCCGGTAACTGTCATAGCCGAAGCGATAACCTGAGTTACAGAATACGAGAGATGTTTCTGTTGGGAAAGCAGGTTTCCCTCTGCTTTTTTTTTTTTTTTTTTTTTAGATAAGGAGATCATGCCCCCATTGGGAAGTGGAGCCCTTATCTGTAGGTGGGATAAGGCAGTCTGCTGTGGTGCATTGAATTTTTTTCAGGTCTCTGCTCGGCATCAGAAGTTCCAGGAGAAAGAAAATAGTTTGAACAAAGCTTTCAAAAGTGGTGACTTGTTTCAGAGAAGTTAACTTTGTACCTGCTTGCTTCTAGTAAATAAGATGTCAGGCTTTGATAGTAGTGAGAGCAGGAGGCACTAACTTTTTAAAGAGACAATTGGTCTGTATCTGAAG
This sequence comes from Heliornis fulica, assembly GCA_013399135.1. Taxonomy (NCBI): domain Eukaryota; kingdom Metazoa; phylum Chordata; class Aves; order Gruiformes; family Heliornithidae; genus Heliornis; species Heliornis fulica. The sequence goes on from VXBZ01011886.1 coordinate 120,364, forward strand.
CATACTGTCGGTCAGGTGATCTGCTTATGCACACAGATGCTGCGACACAGAGTAATTCTCCTTATCTAACAATAAATAAAATATATATATATGTAATTGGCTCTGTCAAGTTCCCATTAATCATCGTCAAAGAGTAAATTAGTAAAAGTCGAGTCAGGAAATGCCTCTCAGCTTAGACGCATTTCATTCTTTTTTTTTTTCCTTTTAATAAAGGATTATTGTCTTATTAAAATAGAAAAATGTGGGCATTATAGTGCCACAGATATCCCCACCCTGGCAAAGAAACTAAGATAAGCAGTAGGTCTAATTTATCCTCCCTGATTTATAGTAAATCTTTATCATTCAGGCTTGGCACCCGACCTTCTCTCTTGGGTTCTGGTTCATTGTCTCTCCATCACACTCACGCTGCTGTCTATCATGGGTAGAAGGATCTTCCAGCACAGGGGGCTCTGAAGCACCACTGAAGTAGAACTGCAGACTTTAAAAACATTTGATAAATTCCATTAAATGTTGGTAGATCGGCAAGTTATTTCCAAATGGAATCCCTTTGCAGGTCTGAAAAGCTCATAGCTTGCCAAGTAATAGGTTTGTCCTTCCCTCCCTAGTAGCCAAACCAACTCGTATGCACAAGCATACTTCAAGGGATTCTCCTCTACAGAAATGCTCCTGTCTCTGCTGCTTTTGCCCAGAGAGGAGACTATAAAGGGAATAAAGAAGAGAGATAGTATAGACGCCAAAGCTGAGAGGAGGAGAGGGAAGAGGCTGAGGGATCTGAGGGGCGACCAAACGTCAATACCCAGAGAAGAGGTGCAGGGGCTGTGAGTAATTGGGCAGTGGTTGTAAGGGGAACAGATGGGAAATGAGGCAGATGGAGGATGAGGACACAAATACATGGTAATCCAAACTTCTTTAAACCAGAAGGTCATGGAAAAATGTGGTTTCCTTTCAGCCACTGCTAGAGATTGAACTGGATGGTCTCCAGAAGTGCCTTATGATTTACACTAGTGTTTTTTTTAGCATTGGCCCTCTAAATTGCAACTGTTTGACTACAAAAGTGCGTATGACCGAAGGGCTTTTCTAACTACTTAATGGTTATTGCAGCAAAACAATGTAAACAAAATCAAATCCCAGCATATGGAAACCCATCGGACAGGTAATTTAGTTATGGTAGCATATATAAAATATGCTACAAACATTATTAGAATGTTTATAATCCTTGGGGCTTTTTTCTAATTTAAAACTTACACTGTTAATAGCACATAAGATTCTGCAGCTTCTAGAGGAAAATTCACATATAAGAGTTAAAGACCAGAAGCTCCATACTTATTTAAAAACAAAACCAAAACCTAAACAGACCACAGAGAAGAACCCAGTGAAAAGAACTGGCAGAAAAAAAAAAATAATTTCAGAGTGGATGATAAATGCGTATAGCAGATAAAGAAACAAGTAAGAAATATGCAGCTGCTAGAGTGGGGCTTTGAATTAACTTTAGTAGGTAGATCCATGAAGCAGCACAGAGGATAAAATGAACCATGTGTCCAGAAATAATTAGATAATTCTCTGACACAGCCCACAGAGTTTTGGCTGGTTCAGGACTGCTTCACGGCTGGTTCCCTGTGTTCAGATGTCGACTTCCATCCACTTCCCTCACTCCAGACTAAGTTCCTCTGCAACCACAAGCAGATGTTCCCGAGACTACAATTCAGAACAGAGAAAACAAGACGTATCAGAAGATGTTTAAATAGCTCATGGGGTCATATGGTGTCTGCCCAAAACTGGTGGTGCTGTGGGGACCCTATAAAAGCAGGCAAATGAGCACAAAGTAGGAAGGAGACATAATTTTATATATCTAAATGTACCATGGCCTGTGCTCTTAAAATACCTCAGCCCATCCATGGAGAAAAATACAGGGGGAACACCACATTTATGTGATTACTCCTCTACATGTTGTACTCTTAAAAATGTACTTCTGCCATTTGAAGAGATTTATTGTGCTCCTCAATTAGAACCACTGCCAGTCAACAAGAGCCCTTTCCCTAATTTACAACTGTGCCAAATCAAAGTCTTTAAAGAGCTGGCATTTAATCCAGATTATTTCTAGTGCAGGTGTTCCCCTTGCACAGAAGGAAGCAGCAATATACTGTCATCAAAGAGGACTTTAAAGTCCAGAGCGCCAATGCCAGCTCTTCATCAGGTGCTAAGATGACTCACTGGTATTTAACACGTAAAATGAGTAACTACCAATTATTAAGGTAAAGTTGATAAAAATGTCTCACTGAAGTTAACAGGAGTGGGCAAACGCTACCCTAGTGAATATCTCTGGAGCCAGTTAGTTAATAGGGCCACAGTGTCGGAAAGTTCGATTAAACCTGAGTAGGGATAACGACTGATTAACACCGATGGGTTGTGCCACGCCTTCTCTCTGCGGGTAAAATCCCCGCCGCGCCCGGACCCCCCGCAGCGCTTCGCACCGCCGAGGAAAGAGGCAGCACTGTGGAGGGGCTGGCCAACAGCCGCGCCAGTCCCGGGCGGGGCACAGCCGTGCGGAGCGGTGCGGAGCCGAGCTCAACCTCCGCGATCGCGGCCCGCCCCGGCCCGCCCCGGCCCCCGGGCGGCCAATGCGCGGCAGGGGGAGGCAGAGCCGGGGGACGGAGCCGGAGAAAACATCAAACCCGACTTTCTCACCTTGAAGGGAATAGAGCACTCCTGATGCTTCCCCTCCTACCGCCCACCCCGCCTCCCCGGGGCGGCCGTCCTACGGCCAGGGCTTCCCCGGCCAGCCGCCCTCTGCCCCTCGAGGAGGAGAGACCCGAGTAAGGGGGCGCCACCGGCAGCCGTCCCCGTCGGTCCCTACTTCCCGGGGGACCGTGCGGGCGGGCAGCGGCGGCTCGGCGGGGCTCGATGCTGCGGCCATGGGGCGCGGAGCCCCCCTCGGACCGCGCCTGCTGCGTGCGGCGCTGCTGCTCGCCCTCTGCCCCGCCGCCGGCGGCGGCACCTGGACGTGAGTAGCTGGGCGCGGGAGGGAGGGCTGCGCGTCGCCCGTCCGTCCCGTCGCGTCCGCCGCGGCTCGGCGCTGACCGGGGGTGCTGCTTCTGCAGGTGGCTGGGCATCGCCGCCGCCGGCGGGCCGGAGAAGCCGGGCTGCGCCAGCCCGCCGCTGAGCCGCCG
>VXBZ01011886.1:123832-177045 GCA_013399135.1 Heliornis fulica
GCGCGGGGCGGAGGAGCGCCGTCGTGGCGGGAAGCTACCGCATCGGCCCCGGGAGGCTGACACAGGTACACGAAACGCATCGAGGTGACAGCCTGCCTTTGTCTTTCCAGAGTTATTGCTGCTTATTGTGACCTCTGCTTAAGACGTCTGTGGATGATGGGGCCTTTAACTCGATCCACTTAACTGTGTCGAAATGTTGTTATTCTTAGACCGATGTTGGGTTTATCACCTTATGTCATAATTACTAAATGAGTGCAGTAATGACACATAGTGTTTTGAAAAGGTCACCTGATTACAGGTAAAAATCTGCTCGCAGCACCAGATGCAATATGAATTGCATTAAAAAGTATCGTATGCGCTCAGTTGTGCAGTATTGCTCAGCACGGCAAGACCAAGGCTGCTTTTGTTGCGTGAACTGATAATGGCACTGCTGAAATTTACACTGGAATAGGGACGTTTTGTTTGGATCAAATGGTCTTCACCCTGCGAGTTTCTTCTGAGCTCTCTGCTCAGTGATTTTGCTGTAGCCATCGATGTGAACTTAGAACCATAGAATATCCTGAGTTGGAAGGGACCCATAAGGATCATCAAGTCCAACTCCTGGCTCCACACAGGACCAGCCAAGTCAGAGCATTGGACCGAGTGCATCAGCCAGACACTTCTTGATCTCAGTCAGTCTTGGTGCTGTGACCACTTTCCTGGGGAGCCTGTTCCAGTGCCCAAATACCCTTTCAGTAAAGAACTTCTTCCTAATAGCCAGCCTAAACCTCCCCTGTTGCAGCTTCATGGTGTTCCCTTGGGTTCTAGTACTTCATTTTGTGTTTCTGTAATCTTCACTTTATACTACAATGCAACAGTGAAAAAAAATTCTCAAACTTTTAACGTTGAAAATGTAAAATGAGCATTAAGAAGTGGTGCATAATAAAAAAAAAAAAAAAACAAAAAAACCTGAAACAACTATGAGCAGAAGCAGTCTACACTACTATATGTAGCACTGTATGTTAGTGCTTTCTGTCCAATGGGGAGGACTGCTCCTACAGACCCATAAAAGAGTGGTACTCAACCTGCAAAGCTTCACTAGTTTGTCCTGTGGAAGCACGATACCACAGACTGATATGAACAGGAGAAACAAGCAGGAACTTTCCTGCCCATGAGCAGGAACCTGGGAGACTGGAAATAACATGTTGGTTTTAAACCAGTGAAAATCAGTAAAGTTGAATTTCAGCTGCAGCTATTGGCCAGGCATTGATTTTCAGTTTGCAGAGAGTATACCTCACTTACTTAACGCAGTTTAAACATCGGTGCCGCATTATACTGGAAGTCTCAGGAAATAGCACAGGCTTAACAGGCCCAGGCAGGTCCTGCCATGACTCTTCTCAGATGCAGTGTGACAGTTGAAGGCTTTTTATACTGCCATCTTTCTCATGGCAACCTTGTTCTAGGAAAAGCGTGTGGCCTAAATATCTTTGTGCCATACCAGTTTCTGCCTGGTTTAAGATTCCTGGGGCTGTTTGCAACCTTTGTGAATTACAACAACCTCAATGTTCGCTAAATTTAACATGAGGTAAGTTCTGGCCCTGTACCACAGCAACCTGGGATCGTGATAGATTCAAGTTCCTTATGTGGGATCTGAACTAACCTTTTCTTCTTCTTCAAATCAATATGAATAGTGAAAAGCCAAGTGCAAAGAAGAGGTTTGAGGTATGGTTTCTTTTGGGGTTGTTTTTTTGTTGCTGTTGTTGTTTTTCTTATTAAAACTTAATTGGCATGGAAGATTCTATGGCAAATAAAGTTCCCCACCGTATTTTGAAAGGAGTTACCAAAAATCGCACGGTAGAAGCAGCCAGAGCCATTAATAACATGGTCATATGAGGAGGCCCTGAAGTCTTCTTTGGGTGTGAATATTCACTGCTTTAACTGTACAGTCCAAGCTCTGATGACTTTAAACTTCCAACTATTCCCTTTCAATAATAAATAACCTGGCTTTAAAATCAGTTTCCACAGCTCCACCAGGAAGGTAATCAAGGAGTTATGTAGTAATGCATTCATGCCTTGCTTTGTAGGCACAAAGGAGACTGCCTTCATATATGCAGTGACATCAGCAGGCCTCGTGCATTCAGTGACGCGATCATGCAGCGCAGGGAACATGACTGAGTGCTCCTGCGACACAAACCTGCGTCACGGCGGCTCGGCCAGCGAGGGCTGGCACTGGGGCGGCTGCTCCGATGATATCCACTACGGAATGACGTTCAGCAGAAAGTTCCTGGATGTGCCTGTTAAGAAGAACGTAACAGGCAAGAGTGGGAGCGGACTGGCAGCGATGAACCTGCACAACAGCGAGGCTGGGAGGCAGGTATGGGTCACCATTTGGATGTGGGAGCAGTTGCTTGCTCACCTTCATTGACAAGATGGCATTGACAAGGCCTGTCCATGGCTGCAGGTACAGGTGTGGCTAGTGGTAAGATCAGCACTAACAGCACCAAAGCAACTGTGGACAAACCCACAAGCTGACTGAGTTTTTACTATCTAGCTAAAATTCTCAGGTTGGAATAAAACCCACAAAACACAAATTATATCCTGACTAGTAATTGGAGTAATCTCAAATAGATGTTTGATATACCGTAGGAAGCTTGAAATAATGCTGTTATCAGCACAATACATTAGGACTTGTTTTTTTTTCACTGATTATCTGTAATATTCTGTTATTATGATCTTCATTTTCAATTCTCTCTAATACTGACTGACTTGACAAGAGTAAGAGACATCGTTACCCCGTTGGAATCGACGGTCTGGGGTCCTCATCTGAGAGCAGAAGTCAAATATCATCCAGAGAAGAAACTGAGAGTTAACCATTTCTTTTAAAAGATGGGATGGAAATGGTGCTCCTTTTTTAAAGTAGCCTGGTGGTTAGGGCAGTAGTCAGAGTGGTGAGAGACAAATGGCTTCAGACAGCTCTTCTTCAGCTCAAAGGACTTCAAACCCACAGATGCAGAGGGAATGTGGGTGGGTGGGGTGGTGTGTCCTCCTGTTCTGCTCTGCAGAGGATGATAAATGGGGGCAGAAACAGGCACTACAGGGAGATGTGGGTCAGCAGTCTTGCGCTTGGGCTTACATCTGGAAAGGCAGAGACTTGGATTCAGGTTTTTGCTTTAAAATTACTTTCTCTGCTTTACCTCGGAGTTTTTTAACTTTCTAAGTGTTTAATGACTCTCTCTGGCCCCATGATACTTTAAATCTGTTCGGCACAGAGACACAGCTATAGCTAAAGAAAAGAAATGGAGACCCTCTGGTTTTACTTATGTGTATTGATGGACTTCACTGTAACTTAGTAATTTCCTGTGGCCAGGAGCAGTATCAGTGGGTTTTACTGAAAACAACTTACCTGTCTGCCATAGATGGGGAATAGCCATAGTCAGCCACCATAAGAGCCACAGTCGTATCACTGGGACCTGTTTTGTTTTAAACTACTTTAGACACTTTACGATAATATCTGCTCTTTTATTGAGTTCTGGAATTTATTTGGAAAACCAGAAACTCTTTCAGGACATGGACCCTTGCAAAGACTGAACTAGAAGAAGCAAACTTCTGATGCTGAGAGTAGTTACCATGAACTTAATTAGATACTGGGCACCTAAAAAGATTAAGTAATTATTTCCTATGGAAATGGCAACGGGTCATTTACAACACTTTTAGAGATAGTTAAGGGAGAAGATAATAATGTCCATTAAATTATCTCTCTTAATTTCATTATATTTAATATAGAGTACAGATATGAATTTTTATTTTAATACTCATGTTTGCCATTAGACAGTGCCATTTTCTCAGATTAAGGTGACAGCAGGAGCATAGGGAAGAAGAGTGCAAGGCTCCAGAGGAACTTCATAGATAGATGTGATTTCTGTGTTTAGGTAGTCTTCTCTTTGATACCTTGTTCTCTTATCTGTCTCTAGCATTATGTTAGCAGCAGCAGTATTTTGCTGTCCTTTTGTCATCAGTGACAGCATTTACTTCCAGCAATGGTCTTCCAGCACCATCCTTGTGCTCATCTCTTATTTCTGCAGGTATGCCAGCACAACTGTCTGGGGTCTTGCACTGTAAACTGTACCAAGGAACTCTTCAACTTTAAGAAAACCACACACACAGCCTAGAAGAGAAAATTTATTTTTAGGGTTGATTCTTTAAAGTTGGATCAGTTCCCTGATCTTATCTGTAGCACAGACAGTTGAGCCACCTACCATGAGGACAGGAGCAACTGCAAAAGGTGGAAGAGTACATTCAGCTGAAGATAATATATTTTTTGAACAGTGAGCTAAAGCTGCAAGGAGTTGGAGGATGTGGTTAAACAAGTCTTTATTTTCAACTGTCCTGGGCTTGGCTAGGATAGAGTTAATTTTCTTTCAAAAAGTATTTTTGACAGGCTACAAAGTTATCTTAGATGCTGGCTATATGCATGAAAATATAATGGATTCTGAGTCCACATCTATAATGTCATGCAAATGTAGTATCTTCCATTACTGTTCACATTGAGTAGTACCTCTTACTATACATAACTCCATGAAAACAGAGTTCGAGTGTCTCTCTGGGAATGTGATAGAGGATCCCTTGGGTCCTGAGGACCTCTCAGGGTGTCATACTTTTCACAGCTCTGAGCTCTTCAACAAGGCTCTCAAAGTATGCCATCACAGACTCATTTGGTGCCCAGGATACATATGCTTATTCCTTTTCCAGGACACTTAGGTAGTTTTTTTCAAAACAAAAATCCACTGGAAGCCTGAAAGGCCAGAAGTTCCTTATTTCACTGATTTTGTAGCACTGTTGTATTTGTTGTTCATTATCTTGAAAGAAAATATGCAGAGTATTTAGTCAGCTTTCATGCATAAATATTTTCTAACTTAATGGCAAACTGTAGGATAAAACAAATATTTTGACCACAGTCCAGAGGGAAATATTTGTTGGTGGTACTTGGGATTTCTAGTAGTGATACTAGCTGAAGTAAAGTTTCAAAATCCTCAACTAGGAGATGCTGGAAAATGCTGACCTTCATGTTTTGGGGCTTACAGAGAGGATATTTTGCAATACATTTTGGTACCTTATGACCTTTTGTAACAGCTACTATCATGTTCCCTGTTCTGTCTTGCAAGAGCAGTTTTCCATGGACAATACTTCTGTGTTTATTTGGAGTTACTAATGGAACTGGTATGTGCAGAGTTTTCTTGATCCTTTCCCATTTCTGTATAAAATACTATCTTACATTTCTGCTTCTCGTAGTTAAATCAGCTATATACCAACTTTAAAACAGTAAGTACCCTTTGAATGGATTGTCCACCATTTAGGACATGAACCTGAATTCTAGAAGATCCAGATTTCATTTCTTACTCTGCCACAAGATAAATGTTCATCATCTTTCAGCATTGTAATGTTCAGTGTACTTAGATGTGCACAGGTGAGTTGGGCATCTCTCTGTTCTTTATGTAAGAGGATGAGAGGAGTCAGACACTATGGTTTGACTATTGTACTTTGTTTTGACTGTGTTTTTTTCACAGATGGAAAAATTCTGCTCGGTTTTGCAGTTGTGGAAGTTTATTAGATCTGCAGGACTTGTGTTCTCACATTGAAAAAACTTGGCTCATCAGACTTTTTACTCATTCTTGTGGGTTTGTAACAGACCCACCAACATTCTGCAACTGTTCTTAAGTGCTGTACCTCTGGTAGGACATGTGCTTGTCTTCATGAATTGTCCTACTAATTAATAATTAACTGCTTAAATTAGGCTGTTTGATTGTAGGCATCAGTTTCCATTGCAAAACAAGTACTGGCAACCCCATTCGAGAACAGAGCCTGCTAACAGGGAGTTAGCTTGGGGATATTAGGCATTGATTGCCCTTAAGGGGTATATAAACTACAATTCCACTGACACTTGCTTTTGCTGCAGACCAGCCTCTGCTTTCTGCCTGTCTGCCTGTTCTAGCCACGAATTCCCAACCCATACCACTCCCTCTGTTAATTGCATTGGATCAGCGAAAGGAAGCCAGTTTAAAAATGATCTTTTTTTCCAGGTTAATTTTTATCTGAACTGATCTGAACACAGATCAGTGTTCAGTGCTGTATCCAGTTCATCACTTAACCCTGTACTCTTGCTGCACTAGTATCACCTGTGCTGAGGGCTGCGAGTGGCAACGGGGGCAAGAGGAACTGCTTAGGTGGGTTTATCACTAAACACAATGCTCATGGACCCAGCTCAGTTCCACACTAATCAGATCCCACCAGAAGACAGTATCAGATCTACAGGCACCCTCTCAGGTGTGTTTGTAGGAATAGAGCACGAGAAGATTCCTAGTCCCTAAATTTTGCCAGATGTTCAGCTTTGGTGCTTGTTCATTGAAGTTCATGTGGCAGCCCAAGATCCAGCGGCATGTTTAGCAATCAGCCAAAGCAAGATGTCAGATCCCTGTGCTGTATATTCAGTAGAGGCAGCTCAAAATATGTCGGAGTCCAACCAGAAAACTTGCCCATCCAAGAAGCTGGGAAGCAATAACCCAGTTTCATGAACAATTGTGATAACACCATAAATCATTCTAAAACAGATTGAATCAAAGCTTTATATGAGAAGCCTTAGCAGCAGAGAATAAAATCACAAATGTTTTTAAATGCTACAGATGCACTTCCACTCAACCACATTTGTAGTTATTGCACTTTTATGGTCTATAATCAGCTAATATGTGTTGCATTTTTATATTTTTATATCAGCCTGAGACTCCAGCATCAATTTCTGCTCCTGTTTAGGAACTCTGCCTCCCTTTCGTTTTCATTAATTTATCTTCAGAGAAGGACTCCAAGTGTCATCTGCAGGGCTATTTGCCCACGTGGAAGAAACTCACCCTTAGCAGCTAGTAGACACATCTAGTGCTTCCCCTGAAGGTTTGTTGTTCCTTCTGACTCATCCAGATTTTACTGTACCTGGTTCTAGCAGACTTGGAAGCACACTTCTTTTCCCAAACCACACTGTGTATTTTTCCCCTGTTGCTTTTTCCCTAGCTAGTAACCTGTTACACTGCAGTGGAAGCAAGGATTACATAACCATAACCCCAACCCCATAAATCGTATAGCACAGTGTGATTTCAAACCACTTTGATATTCCAGTTACTTGCCTTGATACAAATAACAAGCCATTAGAAATTGGGAAACACTATTAAATCCGTTCTGTTTGAAAACTGTGTGTAAAATATATTTTTCTACACTGTTTCTCTTTCCCCTGAGATTTTCTTAGGTTATCTGTGTTCTAACAAAGACCTGTCCTTGGATCTCAAATTCTCATCTGCCTTGATCACTGTTAGATCTTAATGATGCATACTCTGATTATGCAGTGATTTCCTTGTTGATAGACTCTGGAGATATGAGTGTAAGGTCATGTCTGTCTATTAAACAGAAACTAGCTGGTGAAGGAGAGAAGGTAAGTGTCAACGAGACTTACTGCCACTCGATTTGCCACTGAAACAATCTCTGTGTGTTCTGTAGTGGCTGTTGCAATAATCTCATTTCTTCCAGGATGGAGAAACAAAAATCTCCAGTGCTAAAAGCAATCCACAGCACCTAGAAATACCTCCTGTATTGGTTCACCGCTTTACCAGGTTTAGTTCTAGGTCAGGGCATACACCTGCACTCTCTTGCTAATGGTTCTTTGAATGCCTTGCTTGTTTGGCTTCTGTAGTAACCTCTGCCAACAAATAGGTGCTCCTCATTATTCACCAAAGATATGACTCCAAGCAAACACTTTGGTCATGTGTATTTTTAATAATGTTTGTAGAGTTATATGCAAATACCAACTCAGGCTTGTGTCAATACCTTTGGGGCAGAACGTGCCAGGAGACCTCAAAGCCCATTGAAATCAGTGGCTTGAACCATGTTGGACCCATCCCAAACTTCAGTGACCGCATTTACTGTGGTGAAACATCCCAATTTAACACATGGGATAGCAACTGCTCATTTTATCTGTTCCATGACTTGACTGGCTCTGAAACTCTGATGATGGCATTTGTGCTGCCTGAGGGACAAATATGCAGCCTGGGACCTGAGTTTATTTCTGGTCCTGCATAGGATCAGTAGGGCTTGGTGGGATTTCAGGGCTCCAGTCTCATTGCAGAATCAGGCCTTAGGAACAGTCACAAATGAAGTTGCTTTCTTAAGGAAAACCAGAGTAAGTAAGGTCTTAGATATATTTATCTTCTGGAGTTATTTTTAAGTTCCCTAAGACAGTTTGAGAAGGACATAGATTGGCAGTGATTAATATTTGTGGGGGCTGTGGAGTAAGTGAAGTTTTAAGATAAAATTCAATAAACATTATGAAGTCTAGGCAGTGGGGGTTGTTTGTCTTCCTCATTTTATGGGAAATAGTAGTTCCTCATTGGAGGAGTAGCTTGAATGTGTATTGACCTTGCATGAGAATTTTTAAGAGAAATTTAAAAACTGAGTTCATGTAAAATTCACACTTTCTGTTACATTTCCGAGTTGCCTTTATTGTTAAAATTAAATATGGGGGGAAAGATTAGTTAAATGGAGGACAGTAACATGGGCTTTTCATGCCATTAACCAAGAACCTGTACTCCAGAGGGTACATTAGTGGGAAAGTAAAATGAAATAAAATAAAAATTATGATACTGTGTCCTTCTGCCGTATCTCTGCATGCAATGATTTTTCTGTGCACTTTTCCAAACCATAATACTGTGAGATATGTCACAAGTCTAGTCGCATACTATGACTATTAGATATTCCAGAAGGAAGTTATTATGTTGATTGTCTGCTGACAATTTCAACTACAGTTCCAGATAAAGAAAGTTACAGCTTGTTTATGGATTCCACTTCTTTGAGGCTTGGTCTCGTATAAAATGAGCTAAAATTTTTGAGCATTGCAAAAACTTATCACAGGATGCAGATTCCCATTGTTCGTCAGTCAGTTATCGTTCAGCCCAGTGCTTGCATCTGCATGGGCATGGAAAAGTAGCTCACCTAAGGGTATTTGAATATTGGTTATACCTGTGGAAATTTTGCTTAAACTTTGGAAATTATAAAAGTAATGTGAATGCAACTATCAAACTAATGGAAATAAAAGAAATAGAGCCATTATGCAACTGGAAATGGTAGGAACCTGTGACAGTACAAGTGTGCCTAAATTATAAGATAAGGCCTTGATCCTGTAAGTGGGAAGTTCCAGAGTTTTACCCCAGACTACCTGAAGGTGCCTTTGCTGACCTGTAGTGGCTCTTTTGATGGCCTTTACCTTCAGCTTAGACTTCAGTCACACAGACCCTGTTGTGCAACCTCAAGCCATTCCTGTTGTTTTAGTTACAGTCTATGTTGTGAATGTCTAGTGATCTTGATGGTAGACACAAGGCATCCTTAAAAGACAGCATTAACCTTCCCAGTAAATGTTTTCCAACATAGAAACAGTGCTGTTACCATCCAGTCTCTGCTGCCCCTCCTGCTATTCCCCACAAGGGCTGTTTTCATTCCAGTGGTGGGAGGATTGACACAGGATACAAGACTGGTCATTTCAGGTATTTAGGATCCTCCAGAATGAAAATCCATCCATAAATACAAGCTTTCATTATCAATATTTCTATGTTATCTCCATTGCTAAGGGCAAAGGCAAAGCACTTATGAAGATCAGGCTTACCGTAGTGGGGGGTCCAGATTTTGAAACCTGATTCATAACAGTTACCTACCTGTGCTCTGGCTTCCCCATCACTGAAATGGGAATGGCAGTTGTAACAGTAAAGGCTTTGAGACCTCTCTGTTTCTGATGTCTGGCAGTAATCCTGATGAATGAAAGACTGCGTGCAAACACCATTTTCCCTTTGCTTTCAGGCTGTGGCAAAGCTGATGTCAGTGGATTGCCGTTGTCACGGCGTTTCTGGGTCCTGCGCTGTGAAAACTTGTTGGAAAACAATGTCCTCCTTTGAAAAAATTGGCCAGTTCTTAAAGGACAAGTATGAGAACAGCATACAGATATCAGACAGACTGAAGAAAAAGCTACGCAGGAAAGAGAAAAGCCAGCGAAAAATACCAATCGGAAAGGAAGACCTGCTGTACATAAACAAATCGCCCAATTACTGTGTCGAAGACCAAAAACTAGGGATTCCTGGGACTCAGGGAAGGGAATGTAACCGCACCTCAGAGGGACCTGATGGCTGCAACCTGCTCTGCTGCGGGCGCGGGTACAACACGCACGTTGTCAGGCACGTGGAAAGGTGCGAATGCAAGTTCGTCTGGTGCTGCTACGTGCGCTGCCGGCGCTGTGAGACCATGACCGACGTACACACCTGCAAATAAGATGAAGAATAGAAAGCCCAGGCAAACCATCTCGTGCTGTTTGGGGTGGACAACTGCCACGCAGGCAGCCATTACTCTCTACAATCCATCTACTTTGGATTGCAGGGGCATGAGCCTCAGGAGAATGGGTACTGCCAAACAGCGGGTAGCCCAAGAATTTGGCATGTGAAGGGGCAATGGAATGAGCAGCAGTTTGCTCACAGAGACAGCTAAAACAACAAAAAAGGACTCCCAGTGATGTATATGAACATGTAACTCTGTGAGCGGGGACAGACACTAAACTTTCCAAGTCTTTAACAGCCACAACATCGCGAGGATTCTTTGTGGTTGGTTGGTACAGCGGAGAAAACTCAAGATCTCATTAACCAGAGACTGATGAGTAAAGAGGATGTGTAAGATACATTAGATAGAGCTTTTATATCTCTATTTCAATAACTGGGACTAGATGGATTCACTAGATGGTTTATGTCTGCAGGCTTTATTAAAAAAAAAAAGGATGGGGGCAATGTTCTGACATGAAGTATTTGCTTTGTGACCATTCAGAAAGTTGTCTCCTGTATAATGTGCAGAAAAGTGCCTCACACTAAGAAACGTACTTGAGGGCAGAGAGCAGGGCACTGCCTGGGTGGGTGAGGGCCCATTGGCATGGAGCAGGTTGTGTCCAGAGTGGAGAGGCTGGAGCACAGCTTGGTGAATGTGAGTGGTGTACCATAGCTTGGTATTTGCAGGAAATAAAATACTTCACAGGATTTTGGAACATGCAGTTTGCAAGTCAGCTGGTCATTGTTAGACTGTATGCAAGAACCTGCCATGTTCAGTGTCTCACTGGTGGTTCATTGTCATTTTCACAATTAGCCATATGAGATTCAGCCCAAAGAAACCTTCCATAAAGTGAAAAAAAATATTAAAGCATATAATTTTATAGAAGTAGCAGCTAGAACTTTTGCATCCTAAGTTCAGTGCACAATGCAATTTATGTATTCACCCACACCACTAGAATATTTAAGCTGTTATTGGTAGAATTTTCTTCCCCTCCATATGTTGTCTCAATTTTAGTTTACATCTGTGAAAGGTTGTTTATTTTATGCAATGATTTAATGCCTGGCTTAAAAAGCATCATGTGAAAGGATTACTGTTGTTTAAATGTGCAAAGACCTATTTTTGATAAGACAAGAAAGTTTATATTTTGTAAATATTTAAATTATGAAAGTTATGTAAAAGGCTTCACAAACTAATGGGATAAGATTACAGCCTTTGACATTTGTTGGTTAGATATTTGTAGCATTGTAGTAGCCTTTAACTGATTTTTATTTGCATGTGCAGGGGGAAATTAGCGAATTGCATAAATGTTCTTTTTTTCACTGTGTTTATAACTGTTGTTAATACACACTGATGAGAAACATGTATTATAATTTTCTAAATCATCAGTTCATTAATATTCTGTTTTGTTTGGGTTTTTTTAAAATTTGTTTCAATCCATTTTATGAGCAGTGAAATCCCAGCTCCAGCAATAAGTGCCATCGAGGGGACTTGCATGGATCTGCAGTCACTTAACTTGTTTCACGCTAACAGTTTTTAGAAAGAGCTGATCTTACATGGTTTGCTTGAGGCTTTCAAAGTTACTTTGAGGAATTAATTTCCTAGTTGGCAGTTATTTACCCATGAATGATGGTGGCCAGATTCCTTGTCACTCTTTATCAGACGTGCAATAAAAACTTGTGTGTTGTGGTACATCACAGCATTACACAGAGTATCATAAGGACACCAGTTCAGTGAGCAAGAACTGCTTTGTCTGCTGTTTCTTTTTTGGACCTTCCCTCTGGATTTGGCCAGGGTCTCCATCAGCCTACCCACATAATTAACCTGAGGCCACAAAAACCTGCTGTCTGTGGGAAGGGTGCTCAGAAGGACAGTCGCAGTCATAGGAGGATTTAAAACCCTTCCTGTGAGAACTTGAATGGGGAGGACACATCCTGGTAGAAGACCCTAAAGAAAGAGTTGTCAGGCTCAGGTTGTTCCCACCTGTGAGAGGTCAAAATAAAACCACAGGCTCCACAGGCCATGCCACAGCACTTATTGGAAGCACGGATTAGGATATGATATTGGTCACTGTAGTTATGAAGGTGTTGTCTCTCTCACTCTGAATCTGCCTGATGTCAACCTGCTGGCAAGTGCCTAAGTGCTCTGCATGAACCTGGTCCTCATGATGCCTCCAGTGAGATCTGTGTTGAGGTCACCACTGTTTTGTTTTACAATACCCCAGCAGGAACCAGATTCTGGGAGTTCATCACGGAGATCAAGTTCTCTTGAAGAAACCTCAGTCTGTGTCTCAAAACTACCTTAGCTTTTACTGAACCTAAAGTTTCTTCCATGTCTGATCTGTAAAGAAAGGAAAATCACCTTTTGATGGAAGGGCATTCCCATCAGCGTCACAATGAAACATGAAACAGTCATCATGCAACCAACACAGTCAGATATCTTATCTGCTTGGCTGGACAATATGTGAGGCTGTGGTAATTTTGAAGGGTCATCTAGTTCCAACAAAACACCATTTTTGTTCATAAATGTTGTTAATAAAATATTTTTTTCTGGTTTATGGGAGGAAAAGAGTTTGTTTTTTTTAAAAGTGTGACAAAAGGCAACAAAGAGAAGTGCCAGCACACATGGTTTATGAAAGCTGCAAGAGCTGAACAAGGAAGGAAACAGGGATCTGAAGGCTCACTGGCAGCAGCAGGACACATCTTGCCCCTAGGAAGCTGAAGAGAGCTATTTCATAGGATTTGTCATTACCCTTCCAGCAGTGAGGGCAGAGCACTGGTGAGAGCAAGCGCATGGTCTGCTCACTCTCTGTGGCACTAGCGTCGAGGGCTTGGAAATGGGAGGCAGAAGCAAAGCTGAATGCATTGGGGAGACCAGAGCATGAGCCCCTCTATCACTGTTGAAATTGCTGTCTAAGTTAAGCTTCATTGTAAATGTGGTGGTTTGACCCTGCCCGAAGGCCAGACTCCAACCAAAGCCGCTCTATCACTCCCCTCTTAGCTGGACAAGGGAGAAAATACATGTTGAGAGGCTTTGGAGTCAAGATAAGGACGGGGAGAGATCATTCTGCAGTTGGTGTCATAGGCAAAACAGACTCAACACAGAAGAAAGGCACAAAAACTCTATTACACTACACACACAGAGAAACCAGAGTCAGATAATGAGAAGTACAAACAACTTTTAAAACACCACCTCCCCCTCCCACCTCTCCTATCTTTGCAGACTTCACTTTATTCATGATGCTTCTCCTCCCCAGGATGGCACAGGAGAAAGGAGGGGGGGAAATAGGGAATGGAGGCTTCAGTCTTTGATCAGTTCCTCATGAGCTGTTCTCCTTCATGGGGGAGGGAGGCATTTCTCACACTCTTTCCCTGTGCCAACGTGGGGTCCCACCCACGGGAGACAGTCCTCCACAACCTCCATGTGAGTCCTCTCCCACAGGGCCTCGGCTCTTCACCAACTGCCCCAGAGTGGGTCACTTCTAAAAACTCATAAAATGTCTCTCAGTCTCTCAGTCCCAGACAGCTGGCCCCAGCCTGGTCCCCCACAGAGTCAGAAGTCCCCACAGCAAACCTGCTCTGACGTGGGCTGCATGGTCTGTCTGTCTCTTGCTTTCTTCTCTCTCTCCATGGGCTGCAGGTGCTTCCAGGGTCTTGCTCCAATGTAGGTCACAGATTCTTCCATATTCCTCCACCTGCTCCATGGTGGGCTCCTGCATGGCCCAGGTGCCTCTCCATGGGATACAAGTGGGGTCTCTTCATCCTCCATGTGCTGCGGGGGGACACCCACTTCACCATGGTATTCTCCACAAGCCACAGGGAATCTTCTCTCAGCACCTCCTCCCCCCCTTCACTGACCTTGGGGTCTGCAAAGTTTCTTACATCTTCTCACTCCCTTCTCTGGTGGCAAAACGTGGCTGTTTGTGGTTTTTTCTCTCTAAAATGTGATTCCCAGAGGTGCAGTGACTGGCGCTGATTGGCCCGGCTGGCCTTGTCAGTAACAGGGTTTGAGAGTTTGGTCTTGGGAGCCCAGCTGGGATTTGCTTTGTTGGACTCCTAAGAAGCTTCTAGCTGCTTCTTAAAGAAGCCACATTGCAAAATCAGCACAGTAAGTTACCTGAGTTACATACATAAAACTCTTTCTGGGTAGACAGAAGATATAAAAGAAGTTCTGGGCAGGGTTAGGACATATATTACCATATTTGTTCCACAAAACTGCCTTTACTCCTTCCACACACTAGAAAAGCTCTCCTTGGTTAGGAATGAGAAGGAGAATCATCTGTAAGACCACATGCTTCCATAGCTTTTAGAGAAGCCTACATACAACACAGGTAGTTCAGCTATGTTTGTGGGCATATGGCACTGGGATGAATTTAATTCATGTGGTTTAATAGTTTTTTTTCCCCAATGTTGGGTCTGGAGGATCAAGGTTGCTGACTTTGGAAACATAACTTTCTAATAACCTTGTACAACTTTGAAATAATACGTCTTTTCTCTTGAAAGTATGCTTTTCTGAGTGAGAGATTAGGGAAAAAAAATGGAAAGAAACTCACAATTTTGAGTGGGAGAAAGGGTTTACCTCAGCCCTCTTCCTTCACACTGCCCTTTTATGCATGGAGCAGTGGTTTGTGAAAAGTGGCAAACCTATGAAAAATGCCACAGGTTTACTTTTTGAAGAAGGGATAACTGTAACCTCTCCTGAAGGTGAAAATGATACGTGTCCTTAGAAAACAGAAATGTGTGTGCACTGGCTGCGTATTTGAAGAGCAGAGTTGTGTTGCTGACTGAAGGGCTCACAAAGGAGTTACGTCAGGAATACAGTTACTCTGCTGACATGCCAGCCCGTGAGGGCAACGGTGAGGGAAGAACACCCTCAGGTCCTTGCACTAGCACATCCCTCATCAAAGGATGGGTGGTAGATGGGAATTGTCTCCATTGCTATCAAAACGTCTCTGTACATGCCAAGTATGTGAAACTTACATGTAAATTAAAAACAATTATCAGCAATGGTCATTCAGTAGAAATGGTGTTGAATGGACATGCACTTTAGCATGTCCTGACAGAGCTGCGGTGCTTGATTTCAGCAAAGGATGAGGTTTCACAAGATCAGAAACTTGTCCTTAGGGTTATTCTTTACAGTTCAAAAATATCATGGCTGGGTCATAGAACCATAGAATCATTTAGGTTGGAAAAGACCTTTTAAGACTGTGAAGTGCTGAAGTGTTAGGAAGTCACTCTGTTGGCTACCATTTATTAAAACCGTGCAAAAGGATCAGATCACCCCGCTGTGGCAGACTTCATGCCAAATCAGGCATGTTTCTGAGCCCTCTAATGTATTGTGGGTATCACACAGGGTGAAATATCAGAAAATATCAGGGTGGAATAAATAAATAAATAAATAAATAAATAAATAAATGAATGAATGAATGAATGAATGAATAAATAAATAAATATCTTATTATTTATTCTAGATAACCTGATGAAAATGCTAATTGTGAATCCTCTTCTTACTGCATCCTGCCTGTCCTGCTAGCTGATCTGCAATGCCCAGACCCAGTAGCGGTAGTAATGGTGAATGTGGTATCACAGCTTTAATTTTCATTTCATGCGAGGATTTGCAGCAGCAATTCATAGGGTTTTACACATTTTGCTGTCAGTGAATCAGCACAAACAGACAACAGCTAACAGCAGCTCACTGAGAAACCCGGCTTCACACCCGTGCTTCCAGTGAGCATCCCTAAGAGGTGAGTAGTGGTAGCGGTGGTATTCTGACTATAAATGGGAAACTGGGGAGAAATTACTTGCTCACAGTCACAAGTCACTTTCAAAAGCAGTAGCAGACCTAGGTTAAAAGAAAGAAGAAAAGAGGTTAGGCAGGTCTCCAGTCATCAATCCAGTGTTTTGGCTACCTGACACTGCATTTGTATCTCAGCCTATGCAGTTTGAAAACTGTGGCTTGCCAGGTGGGACTGCATGGTATCCATCCCAGCCATGAGTACTGCACAAGTCCTGCTGCAGAGACCACAATAGGCTTTCAAGGGCAGGAAAAGACTCAAATCACTTGGTGGAAACTGCATTTCCTAAACTTTGTATTTCTGGAGGTCAAATATTTGGTCAAATATTTAGTCAAATGTTTAGTCTGGAATAGGAGGCTGAGGGGAGACCTTATCAATACCTACAGTTACCTGAAAGGGGGTTATAGAGAGGTGGGCGATGGCCTGATGATAGGACAAGGGTGAATGGCCTCAAGCTGTGCCAGTGCAGGTTCAACTTAGATGTTAGAAAAAAGTTCTTCACTGAAAGAGCTGTTGGGATGTGGAACAGGCTGCTTAGGGAGGTGGTTGAGTCACCATCCCTGGATGTATTTAAGACGGGTAGATGAGGTGCTTAGGGTTATGGTTTAGGAGAGGACAAGTATAGTTGGACTCTATGATCTTAATGGTCTTTTCCAATCTCATCGTTCTGTGATTCTGTGAAACGTGCTTTTATCCCACACACAGATGGAAAAGTCATCCTGAAGGGAATGGCATCTGTGAACTCCATGTTAAATGAATGCTGCAGGTAAATAATGCCCGTTCATTGGGGAGTGTAGTGATAGGACAAGGGGCAATGGCTTCAAGCTGAAAGAGGGCAAGTTTAGATTAGATGTTAGGGAGAAATTCTTCACTATGGTGGTGAGGCAGTGGCACAGGTTTCCCAGAGAAGCCTATGGCTGCCCCCTCCCTGGCAGTGTTCAAGGCCAGGTTGGATGGGGCTTTGGGCAACCTGGTCTAGTGCAGGGGGTCCCTGCCCATGGTAGGGAGGTTGGAACTAGATGGGCTTTGAGGTCCCTTCCAACCCAAAGCATTCTGTGATTCTAAAACACCCCAGCCTGTTCCAAAGTGTGATTACATTCACAGAATCATGGAATGAATAGACAGCTCTGTAATTCCACTGTTAAATAACTATCAGTTTACTCAGTAGAGTGGAAATTAATCCTGTCTAGAGGACCCTTGTGTCAGCTTTGCAGTGTCAGAGATACAGTGGCAGGTGGGAACATTTCACAACTAGCAGCTAACGCTGACTGGTGATGTGCCTTGTCAAGGCTGGAGTTTGGATGCCAGAGCTGACTAAATGGATGATGGCCTTCAGAGGAGGGTAGCTATCTCTTCATTTGCACAGCAAAGACGTGTATCAAACAAGGCGCCTAGGAGAGTGAAGACAGACACAAGGCATGGAGTTTAGATGCCCTAATTGAACTGGAGAGATTAATCAGAAGATAGTGGCACATACCTTGTGAAACCTTCTGCTGAACCTCAGCCTGATAGAGTAAGACTTACATAACCATTTCCCCAAAACCCAGAAAATTCGTATTTGATCATGGAGCAGAGTGAAACACATTTCAGAAACATTTCTGATCTCTAGAGAAAAAGATTGACACTACAGTAGGGGTTAAAAACCAGACCACACTATTATTTATGAGGATGATGATTTACTCTCTGTGTTGAAAGGTACATTGTGCCTTGTGTCAGCACAAAACCAGCTGACAACTGAAACAATGTCCCATTCTCCTGCGCGGACCAATCTGCCCTGTAATCTAAGAAATTAATTTGACACTCTAGTGTGTCTCAGTATGAGATAAATAATATTTTGATGTTAAACACAGCGACTTTTTTGAGGTTCTATATGTCATTAAGAGAGTCAACCTGCAGAGAAACCCAGCAGCAAGATACTATTAAATTCTAGATTAAGATGTGCTATTTGGGGAAAATTTTTATTTATATATATTTTTTAAAATAATCGGTTCTGGCTAGTCAGAGCAAAACCAGAAGCTATTGAAAACTTAGAGAACTAAGTTGTTAAGCTTTACAGTTGCTGAATTTGAAACTTTAGGCTGGTTTAGACAACAGGTTGGCTGATGTGTGCTCAGGCTCCCTACGCCCTTGCCCTGACCCCAGCCCCTCCATGGCTTCAGCAATACGGTTCACTGAAACACTCCACAAACAATAGATTCGGGTCGGTTTGGAGAATGAATTGCAGACAGGACATGGCAGTACTACCAGGAGTAGTAACTCCTTGAGCTGATTGTGCTGCCAACATCGGAATATTGTCCAGCTATGCTTTCACACTGCATGTGCCCTGAAAACTCCAAGTGCAGGTGTTTAACATAACTAAACCAACCAAATCAAAACCCACACAGCATAAATGGACAGTATTTGACAGAAGTGGGGTTTTTTTTACAGTATTTGATAAACAAAGCTTCTAGTGATTTCTATGCAAGAGATTTACGTAGAACAAAATTTCTGGCATTATTCAATGCTACAATCACCTCCTGTAGAGGTTCTGTGGTCACTCACAATGTGTTAACGTTGCGCCCTCTTCAGAAAACAAGCAAGCCATATACAGTAAGAAGGATTGATACTTCAGGGGGCACATTTTCCTTTGATCAATGATTTTTTGGCACTGCAATGGCAAGTAGTCCTTTTAAGAAGCTCTCCTTGCTTTTGGTCACTCAGTCTAAACACCACTAAAGCAATACGGAACAGATTCACTGTGCTGAGACCATATTTGGGGTAAGACAACTCTATCCACTTAACCTTGAAATATCAGCTGGGTTCAGTGTTTCTTTTTTCCATTTGCTGACATGCAATTGAATAATCGTAATGTTAAGAAACCATTCCATACCTTTTGCAGTGTGATGCAAGATCATCAGAAGGTGCAGAATTGGCCAGCTGCTTTGGGCTGCCTCCTGGGATCAGAAATTTCCCAAGGAAGATGGAGTGATTTCTGTGCATCTTACTCACTACAAAATGTGTCTGGACAGTCAGTGCTCTATACTGATCCCTAACTCTCTCCATATATATTCTGAAGCCCTTAAAGTAAGTTTTTATTTCTACCTGCCTCAGGGGATAATAACCAGACAATTTTTATTTACTAATACACCACAAAGCTCACACAGAATCACAGAATTGTAGGGGTTGGAAGGGACCTCCTGAGACCATCGACTCCCCTGACAAAGCAAGTTCCCTAGAGCAGGTCACACAGGTAGGTGTCCAGATGAGTCTTGAATATCTCCAGAGAAGGAGCCTCCACAACCGCCCTGGGCAACCTGTTCCAGTGCTCCATCACCCTCACAGTGAAAAAAGTTCTTCCTCACATTGCTGCAGAACCTCCTGTGGTCCAACTTGTGACCATTGCCCCTTGTCCTGTCCCCACATGCCACTGAAAAGAGGTTGGCCATCTCATTTTGTCTCCTACACTTCAGGTATTTATAAACACTGATGAGACCCCTTCTCAGTCTTCTCTTCTCCAGGCTGAACAGCCCCAGCTCACTCAGCCTTTCCTCACAGGAGAGATGCTCCAGGCCCTTCATCATACTTGTGGCCTCCACTGGACTCTCCAGGAGATCCCTGTCTGTTTTGTACTGGGAGCCCAGAACCGGCCACAGAACTCCAGGTGAGGCCTGACCAGGGCAGAGAAGAGGGGGAGGATCACCTCCTTTGACCTGCTTGCTACACTCCTCTTAATGCACCCAAGGATCCCATTGGCCTTCTTGGCCACCAGGGCACACTGCTGGCTCATGGCCAGCCTGTCATCCACCAGGACCCCCAAGTCATTCTCCGCAGAGCTCCTCTCCAGCGGAGAGACACTAGTCCCTCATCAAGGTTATTGATGAAGATGTTAAACAAGACTGGACCCAAAACCAACCCCTAGGGAACACCGCTGGTCACAGGTCTCCAGCCAGACTCTGCTCCACTTATCACCACCCTCTGGGCCTGGCTCAGCAGCCAGTTCTCAACCTGCCTCACAGGCTTTAGTCATCTACATTGTGAGTGAGGTGCTTTTGAGATATCTATGGGTGCTTAGATACAAAAGCCACAAATCAAGGCATTATCCACCAAGATTTAAAACAAGAAAGATGATTCAGTTGCCAAGATCTGGGAACATAAGGCTGTACTGATAAAGACAATGTTGAAATATTCAAGGAGGAAGATAATTAGCCAGAGATGATTGCTGCAGCACTTTGTGAGGAAAAAAACATAAAAAATTTGCCGAGTATTTTCCAGAGAAAATACTTTTTCCACTGCCATCCATCAAGCTCAGAAAACATGATGCCTCCTCAGATGGGAGTGCCTTTTTCTCATGTCAGTAAGGTTATGACTATATATCCTACATGGACAACACCCTAAGAAAGGAACAGACCTTTTAGAGGATACAGATGATTACAGACTATAGTAATTTTAGAAGTATAAATGCAAGATTAAAGGAACTGGTTTGCATGTTCTAAAGAGGAAAAGAAAGAATGTAAATGACATCAAAGAGGAGAATCAATTTTTAACTTGCAAAGAAATAATCAGTAGTTTTCAGCAACAAAGATTTGGATGGTACATGAGCCGACCTATCTAGATGCATAGTTAACTACAGGAAGAAACATCTGAGGAATCTGTTTGAACCTGAGTCTATGGATGCATTAGATTTTGTTTGCTTTAAGCTAATATTAAGCTAATCAGAAATGTAATGAATCATCTCAAGTAGAGCACGTTCTCTCTTGTCATTCTTCATTTCTTTGCCTGCAGGGAGGCAGTAGCAAGAGGTGTCTGAGCCCAGGTCTTTGAGGCATGTTGCTGAAGATGAGAAGTAGTGTCCCTCATATCTTTAGGACAGCATCAGAATTTCCTGACAAAACCAAGTCACCAAACAAGCTAAGCACTGGTTCCTCCTTTTACCCTCTCACCCAGTCTTCCATGTTTCTTTTTAAACGTTCTTAGCCAGACCCCTCATCTTAAGACTGGCATATGGCCTTACAGACATAGCACCAAAGAGGATTTAATTAGTCAAAAGCCTCTTGCCTTGTATCTATGACCCAAGTCAGTTTAGGGATGAACCATGGCCCTGCCTACCCTTACACAGGAAGGTCAGTCAACACGAACAGTGGCAGTGTTATTTCTGCATTTCACCCCAACTGTATCCACCTGGCCTGGTGCATTTACTAATGCACACATTCTTGAAAGACACTCTACAGAAAATCCAGTTTAGGAGACGTTACATATGCATCAAGCATTCAGTAGTCATGTCAGTGTTTGAGGGAACCAAGCACCACAGTAAGACATCTGCAAAGTAAAACATGCTGAGCAAAGTGAAACCTTTTCCAAACTAGCATCTGAGAAGCTAAGGCTGTAAAAGGCTCTGCTGTTTCCAGAGGAAAATAGAAGTTAAATAAAAGATCATGAAAGGCAGTAAGAAAGATGCAAAGGGCATTTCAAGGCTGAGAACCCCTCTAGCTTCTTTCTCGAGATTCGTATTATCTACATAAAGCAGCACTAGTACAGCTATTGAGACCCTACGAGCTGGGTACTCCTTGGGTAAAACAAAGCTCCAACCTTCCTGCCTCCTCTCCCTCTCTTCTCACAGATGCACTTTAGTTAGACAGACATCTCCATTTCTCCTTACCTCCTTGCTCTATTCTTCACAAATATCCCCCATCATCTTGTGTAGAACAACATGCATCCTGGTGCTCTCTCACATACAGGTACTTTCACATCAAACTACCTGTACAAAGCGCCTTCATCTTTGCAACCAACTACTTCCACCACTATCTGTGGGAGAGACCAGGGAGGCCAGAGAAGTTATCTTTGGGCATGGCAACTCAAAGGAAATGCACGGAGGATATCAGAAAGGCTTACTTCTTAACAAGAAGCATCAGAAAGCTTACCTCAACAGGAGGATACCGTAACTAGCCCGCTCAATACAGAAGAGACAGCATGACTAGATTTTGTGACAAGTCAACAGATCAGGATGATGGACAAGAGCAAGGAGACCCCATCTACACACTGAATCCAGTATGACTGTATACTTGAAGAGGGTCTTATTAAATATGATATTACATGGCTTAGAGAACAAGAGGCAGATTTGCATCAGTATCACAAGAATCAAAGTATTTCAGGAGTTACAAAACATAATCCTACCCATTTATTGCTTTAAAATCCATTCTTTAAAAGGCTTGTGGCAGCTGCAACTTTCAGGGGTTAGAATTTAATATATTTACTTAACTCAGATTGCTGAGACACAGTACAAACCTAAAAGACACAGGTGCTTGCAGAAAGAGGTCTGCCTTTAACCTTATTTCATCTTCTCTTTATACCTTATTTTGTAGAGGGAATCTGAACTTTTTAATTTGATAAAAGATGAAATATTCATTGGCATTTGAAACAAAAAAGTTAACACAAGAGTAATCTCAGAATATTACTAACACATGCAAGTGTGGGGATTTTTTTTCTATCTTAAGACCCTCACGAAAAATATCAGAATAATTTTAGTTATTTTGGATAGCAGCATAACCAATACTGGCTTTCACACCGACAAAACTGAATTGCTGTGGAAAGTCCCAGGACTTGCACAATTAGTTTTTCACAATAGCCTAAAGTTATGAAATATAAATTATTTTTCAATTGATAGAAATATGTGGGTTATTTTGATTAAAAGAATATAGATGTTTTCCACATGTCCTCCTACATAAAAAAATCTGAAAGATTTAACGAAAGCAATTTCACTGTGTAAGGTGCATTTATTGCTGTTCTACATTAAACTTGATGGAAAACCACATTATCACAAGCTAGTTCAACATACAGAACAACAAATAATCCAGTCTTACTATGTTATCACAGGTTATTTATTTGACTTACAAAGTATTTCCCAATATTGCTTGAAAAATTTAGTGCACAGAATTAAATTTGTCTCAGAAAACATCAATGACAGTATTTTGAGTACCACTGTGTTCAACTCACACTGTGGGTTCCTGAAAAATCCTTTGTGGCTTTTGTCCCATGATACTGGCTAGAAGTTTCTGAAAATTATACCAGAACTCATGACAAAGCTCCAAGAGATTACACCCAACTCTGTGTCAGGCCCTATTTTGTGAATACCAAAACCCATCAGTTATACTATAGTAACATCAGTTATACCACAGTAACTTAATTTCAGCAAAAGCTCAGGCTGGCCCTACTTAAAAGAAACTGAAGTCTCCAAAGAAAGCTCTTTTCTGACAGCTCTAACGTGAGATAAAGAATAAGGCCACTTCAACTTGGTCCTTTTTATTTTTTTTCCCCCATTAAAAACAGAAAAGAGGAGAAAAAAAAAAAAGGAACCATTGTCAGTTAAGGTTAAATGTCACACACTGCCTAACTCAAGATACAATGCTTTCCTTAGCAGCTCTCATTAGACATAACATAGGTGGTAAAGGTGCATAACTGTGTACCCTGAGACAATTCTCACTGGAAGGCAGACTGCTTTCTAACAGGGTTTTTGTGATGGAAAATTCATTCCTGATGTTAGAGCTAAGAGGAAACTGTTCTACTAGTCATGTTTAGTATGTGATGAGCCATAGGTACAATTGATGGTTAAGCAGCAGTACAAAAATAGCTATGAAAGCTGAACAACATAGCCACAGTACTACTGTTTAACAGGCCAAGTCTCTTGGACACAGTAAACATTATTTTCAAGTGCAGCACAAATCCTTCCAAGCTGCTTTTTAATATCTCACACACACTATTTAGATATTTACTTTTTTTCTCCCCCTAACAAAAATAAATGATATTGCGCTTCTCATGGCATATTTGTGCTACACCAACATGTACACTTTGCTGATTATTCAGTTCTGATGAGGGGACTACAAAATAAATTTCTGGAGCACTTGGGATTAGAGTAACCAAATAGCTTTAATAAAAAGTGATGCTGCCATTAAAAAGGCAGAGGATAAAAAAAATTAAAGCTCTTTATTAACTTATCGCTAAAATCTACAATATTCCACAAAGGTTACATACTCACAGAACCATAACGCTGTTAAGAGGACAGTAAAATATTTGTCAGGATCTCTTTACTAGCTGCATACGCACTTTAATAGCCAGTTCATCTAACAAGATATTATTTACCACAGGCAAACTAAATACTGTGCTTTTAAGAAACCTGCATAGAAATGATTTGATGTTCTTTTTACTGTAGACATTATTTACAAAAAGGATTTCTACGTGTGTTAGCAATAAATAATCCGAATATTCGAAATGTCAGTGCTCATGCACACACCGACAAGATGGTTGCATGCTTTAAAAATACTATTTACAGTACAGTCTCCTTCATAGCCCTCTCCCTAATAGTAGCAGAAAGTGCATTTTCCTCCATGTTTGTTCTCCTTTCCTCTTGTTTTTGTTTAGTCCTGCTTCTGAGGGATGCAGCCTTCCATCTCAACAACTTCTGGCCAGCCTTCATACTTGTTTGTGTCCTTGTTGTTCTTTATATGCTGCAATCAGAAAAGCATCAATCTATTGTTAATACAAAGCCATTTATCCTGTTGCTTTACCTTACAGCTTTAAAATACATTTTATTTAGTCATTTTCAGGCCACAGACAAAGAGAAGACTTCACTATTAGCCTCTTGTGCTTTGTATCAAATGTAACATGCTCCCAGTATTAACCCACTTAATGTAACTTGCTCAGACAAGTGTATCCTTAGAGCTGTTAAGCCGTACTAGGAAAATGTTTTTAAAATTTATTGCAGATGTTTATTTAGGAAGAGAGACAAGGAAGAACAAGACTGACTGCATTAAAATATGACACACTAGAAAAAAAATAAATAAGGGTACTAAATTGACAAAGCGCTGAAAATGAATAGTCAGAATTTTAAGAACCTTAATGCTGAATCTATTACTTTTATTTTTTAAAATTATGTGTTTATTTTTCCACCATCTGCAGTCAGGTAAGACATTACTGCCTCCAAGAGTCTGCCACTGCTCCTGCACCAGTTCCCACTCCCTTGCAAAGCTGACAAAAGAGAATATGCTTTCCTTACTCTCTTAGTAAAAAGCCCCTGCCTTTAAATTAACCCCTGCCAAGGTAATTAAAGGCAACAATGACACATGCATAATTTTAACAGCTGAAGTATAAAAACATGGTATTTGACAGATTTTGTTATGACAGCAATAATTTTTGCAAGAAGAGCAAAGTGGACATGAGGGAACACCAACACCGGAATTACCACTCATCTGTCAGAGTTATCATTATTATGTTAGTGCATCTAAAATGCAAGCGTTAGGCAGCAAGTGTTTAATTATTCAGCTTAATTTGATTTATTAAAAAGCTAAGTAATCTAGTTATACCCCATATAAGTTTTTTTCTTATTCGTTAATTACCAAAGAAACCTTTTTGGTATGTTTAAAAGGAGCTCATATGAAGGAATACCTTTGAAAATAACTGTGTGCCACTACCACAATAAATAACCATCTTGAACAAGCACGTGGTAAGTATGAAACATGCTGTGAATTTATTGGTGTGAACTGTTAGATTCCAGTAATATAACAGAATCACAGACCTGTTCAAATGGACTTTTAGTCTTAATTCCTTTCCCACCGCAGAAGACCCAGTTGTCTCTAAAGCCAAGGTTAGTAATAGATGTGCTTCCTAATTCCGCAATCAGTTTCCGTGCTTCCTCATTAAGCCTTGAACAAAAGAAGTTCAGTATGTGAATAAAATACACACCCATAAAACTTTTACTGTGCCCAGACCATTCAGCTTTAATCTGATTAAATATAGTTTAAGCCAGTCAATATTGGGCAAGATCTAGCTTTCAAAATCAAATAAGGCTAGTTCTGAAATCACCTGATCTAATGAGCAGTGCTCTTTAATCTTACAATCTCAAGGAACCAGTTTACAAGCATAACAGTACACCAACAAAAGACAAGAACCCTCTCCCCCCTTCTGAGAATTTATACATACATCTCAGTCATGTTAGCAATTCTCCAACCAAAAAAGTCAACTTTTAAAGCAAACATTGTATGCATGCTCAACCCTTAGTCCAGATAAAAAAAAAAAAAAAGCTATTTTGGATCAGAAGAATGACAGAAATATGTGAAAGAAGTTCTTGTCTGCTTGGGTCAATTCATTCATAATTCAGAATGCTGCCCTGCAGCAGGGTCCAGTGTCTCTAGGTCCAAGTAGGATAATTTTAATATGAAAGGGAAAAATGTAGGATAAGCTATCATTCCAAGCCCTCCAAACAACAGCTCTTTTCAGTTACTATATTCACCCGATTACTAATTAGCACACACAACTTCTAATTGTTACTATTGACTGAGGTAGAGTTGTATGACTCACTTTAGCTAAAATTAGGAAAGTTATTAAGTATATTGGAAATTATTTGCACAACTCCCACTTAGATTTTCTAGAGAATTAGGCCCCCTCCCTCCAAAAATTAAAAATAAAAATATTTGCTCTTTTAAACATGGTGGTTCTTCAAAATTATAATTGTTTTCAAGAACTGGCATTATAATTACCATTAGTCACTAGTGGTAAGGTTTTGGCTGATTATGTAGGATCACTAATAAGCAGTTCCTGGCTCAGCATGAATGGGTCAAATTCTCCTTGTTCAGCTGATGTTGTATCTGCATACAAACTTTTGAAACCATCAGCTGTGACATAATCATTGAAACAAACTAACTGCACATATCTAAAATATCAAAGAAGGAAGGAAAAAGAGCAGAGCAAAGTAACAAAGCAAGTAACAGACAGGAGATAAGTCTTGGCATAACAAAACAAAATTGCTTTACTCTCCTGAAAGCTGTGACGGTACAGATACCTAAGCAGTTACTGCAAAAGTTGCACACTGCAAAGTTAGGCTTTTGTCATAGGAAAGTGGCTCCTATATCAAAAATACAGACAACTTACAGATAAGCTGAACGAAAAGAAAACCAATCCTTTGGATGGAGTGGCTTAAGTGAGAAGCAGATCGCAATACAAATTCTATGTTAATTTTTAGTACCTATTAAAAGTGACCACATTTGGGAAAGTTGGGAGAGACCCATAAAGGGAACTAAAACCTCTTGGGCTGTGTCTACATTAATAAGCTGAACAGCTCTGACGCCAACAAGTATGAGGCACGCACTTAAAATCTCTCAGACTTCAATAAGAAGTGTGCAGGCAAGGACTATTGGGATCTGGTTCTGCACCCCTGTAACCATCACACCCTGTCTTGGAGTTTCCAAGAAAAGTGCTGGGTGGAACAGATCCATTTCCACCAGGGTATGTTCTCACGGTCACGTTCCTATGTCTGGATCTATCTGATTTCACTAGCATAGGACAGAACAAGATGTCAGCAATAGAAAAACAGCACATCTCTGAAGAGATTACATATCCTTGGCAGCATATTTGAAGAAAATAGAAGAAAAGAAACAAGAAGATGCAGAGACAAATCCTATGAAAGTGGACTGAAAACTAAGGAGCCAGGGAGAATAAGCATATGGTAAAAAATAAAATACGCCATGCCTGACAAACAAATATATTCCTCATAGCTACAACAGTTTGTTGGACAAACACCCTATGCTGTCTTCCTGCTGCATCCACACCTTTTCTCAGGGGAAAAAAAATAAATTAAAAATGCAACTATGTGTGCTGATACAGCAATTGGTAATTAGTCAACCATTAATCTCTAGCCTCTTCAGATTTTCAAAAACCACTTGGGATATTACCTAATTTATTGTTTCTCTGTTGCTAGAATCACAGAAGTATACTCCTAACTCCTCTCTGTAAATACACAGAGAACCCATTACACCTTGTTAGTTCTAATTTGATCCTTGTTGTCCCTGAATCACAGTAGCATTATAAAACTAATAAAATGAAAGCATAGTTTCCAATTCACTCTTCTGGAAGAACAAAACTTTATCAGAAGTAGTCGTGTGATAAAAAAAATGTAGGCTTCTTAGTACAAAACATTTAAAAAGTTTAAACGGTATTTCCCATATAAATCAATGACTTACTTGGTTGCACCATCATCATATGTTCCCATTAACACTATTGTTCCATCCTGGATGGACTTCAGAAATTCAATAAATGGTGCCACATCTGAAGAGAGAACACAAAAAATGTTTAATAACAAGCAGCCTTTCTATATTTAAACACCTGCAATGTCTTCCTGCAAAGATATCCTTTTAAAAACAAGCTATAAACGTGCTTATAAATTTTTAAAAAGTGGAAGAAATATAAATGCAGAGAGAACTCTTTCATTTTATAGAGACAGTTTCATCCATATTGTATAAAGACGCAACTACTAGTGGCAACTACTCAGAAGAACAAATGTGTTTGATTAACTGTACCATTCCCCTCCCACTTGAACTATTTTTGTTTCTTTTGTTTCTCCATAGCAAATGGAGCCTAGAAAAGAGGAAAAAAAAAAAAAAAGTATTTAAGTTACTTCTCTCTAGCCAGCTATGGTAATTGCACCTACCTCCTCCCCACATGTCAAAGAATTTAGTGTCTAATGGCTCTCCTGTTTTACCTGCAGAAAAAGAAATATTTTGAGTCTAATATAGCCAAAATTATTTTACAGACAACATACCCAGCTCCTCTTAATGACTTTTTCAAATAAAGTGCTGCAGAAGACACCATATAAATTAATCACTATATTTACTGTTTAAGGAGAAATCTTAAGAATTTAGTTTGTAAAAAGGTGGAGGAAAGAAAAAAAGAAAAAAAAAGATAACATGTAAACTTCTGATTTTATTTCAAGTGGGATATAAGCTAAACCAGAAAGCCCACATCCTTGAAAACCAACAAATTACAGACTGCAAATTCTTTGCCAGTTTAAACATCCAGAACGAACAGAAGAAAGTTGAAAATACGGTAATCTCATTAGCTCTTTAAAAAAGCCAAACAAACAAACCAAAAAAGAAACACCAACTGTACTGTCTACCAGGGCAGTATTTGATGGGAGCTGGAATTTTCTTTTCAAGACATACATCCCTGTAAAATTTAGAAGGCAAGCAGAAAGACTGGCAGCTATATAATTCAGTGGGAGGTATTTTGGGTCTGAACAATCTGAGACAATTTAGGAGGGCAGAATAGGATTATAGGAGAATTGTTCAAGTCATGCTTTAGATGACGTAAACCTGAGCACAATCCAAAAATACCATGAACTTAGTTGTGATTGCAGCACTGAGAGAACGTTGTGATTGCACTGCAATCACGTTCTCTCAGTGCTGCAAGGAATTGTTTCCTACACATTAAGGACAAACTGCAATCACTGAGGTTCAGTTCAGCTTTCAAGGTGATAAAAAAGTAAATTTGGTTTTAATGGAAGTTAAGAATCTTGAACATAATTACACAACATGATATCTTTTTAAGATCTAGAGATAAGGACTAATTAAATACGCTGATTTCAACATAAGAAATAATGATCTGGTCTTTCCATTTAGCAACAGAACTGCTACAGCTTCATTGAAAAAAGGGCAACAGAAAAATTTAAGTCTACAAGGTTTTATTAGTGGAGTCAAAAGACATAACATGCATCTTGTGTGTATTTCCATTTTAGATACACACTGGGCATTTACCTGATCTGTCACAGAGATAATCACCACGGCACTCCACATTATTATTTTTACTACACACTTTTTAGAAACAAAAAAAAGGATTTAGACCTTTTTGTTTAAAAGTAGAAAGTGCATTATCTCAGTATAAATATGCTGAATACTTCAGTAATTCTCCTGCTTGCCTTTCACCATGCAGTAGTATTTCACTTTGAATTTCAGAAACAATTTAAAAATTAAGACAATCTGCTCATGTAAAATGTCACTTACCATTGACCAAGGCCACATTTATTCCTCTGCCAACATTATTTTTAACTCCACTCATTAAACTGAAACAAAATAAACACGTTTATTTTAATAGGACAATTTCCTGATATTAAATATTTCTGGTAATTAAATGAAGCACAATCTCCTTGAAGTAACCTATATGCTCTTATGTCACCACTGAGTTTAGAACAATAACAAATCAAATATCCCCAGTTCAACCTATTTCATTTGATCATCTAATCATCTTGGTTGCAAAATATGTGTGTATATTAAAAATGTCCCAAAAAATATTAAGTGCTATTAATGTATTTAGGAAAATTCCTTGCAGTTAAAGATCCTGAAACAAATAATAATTTGAGGAGCTTAACACAGTTGTGCAATCAACATTTTAAGCTTTTTTGAAAGCACGATGAACGAAAAAATGTGTTAATGAGTTTAAAGGCTAACTGAATCAAGGTTACGTTTAACATTGCAGCATCACAACAAGAAACAAGAAAGTCAAAGCAGTTAGCTACTTGAACCTATATCAGGAAACCTAAATCCGAGAAAAATGCTTCATACGCTGATGGAACTTAAAACAAAAGTTGAATATAAACTTGAAAGTTATACATCCCAACAAAACTGTTACAATCCCTGACAGCAATTACGTGGCCAAACTCAGAGCAGCAAAGGAGCTGGAAAGCACAGACATATTGTGAAATGGAAACCCTTCAGAGGTGTAAAGAACAGCTCACAAAAGCATCAAGACTGTTAGCCAGGGTGCTGCACTATCTTGGCTCCTGTGAGGGGCAGCTTAGAGACCTCCTCATCCCTTTTCACTGGCACCATGTAACTATCTGCTTTGCCTCCAGACCCCACATACTCCAGCATTAAAATTTTGAAGTTATAAGTAAAAAGAATTAACATAAACTAGAAAAAATGGGAGTAAGGGTTGAAACTTACATAAGATAATGAAGAAGTCTACAACTGAGATTGAAGAAAACACCTCAGAATAAGCACATAGGGTGTACAACTCACTAATTACAAATACAATTTAACAGATTCTTTAATTCCATATTATTGGGATTGATCAGGTCTTTAACCTTCCTAGGGTGCTTTGGGAAGAGGCTGTAGTTGTGTACAGCTCTGATGTTCAAAACTTTTTTCACATTTCTTTGGCAGTCTTATGATTTTCAGCTCATGTCCAAACATCCATTCTAAGCAATGTTTCAGAAAGACCACATCCTCACATGACTGCAGTATCAGCTCTCTCGTGCTAACTTATTAGTGATAGCTAGAAACAAGAAACAGTCGATCACAGAAGCATGAAATAAAATCTTCCTCTCTGATGCTATCTTTGGCATCCAGGGTGAAGACAGAAGCCAAAGTTTAGAGGAACGTCAAATTTAATAGACAACTACTAGGAACAGACTAAGTATTAGCCAATTGAGAGAGGCTGTGAAAGCCTGGGTAACAGTAACTTTTGATACAGCAGCTTAGGTTATAAAGAACTTGGAATTGGAGATGAAGTAGTCCATAACGTTCTGTTAGTCCTCTAAGTTACACCATCAGCCAAAAATTTTTATGAAAATGAAAACTATAATTCAATAACATCTGAAACAGAAGAACTGCAATCTTCTTCTGAAATACAGAATTCATTTCTTGTTAGCAAGGATTTTAGTCACTGCAGGATCATTTCTTAGAATCACAGAATGGTTTAGGTTGGAAAGGACCTTAAAGACCACCTAGTTCCAACTCCCTGCCATAAGCACAGACACCATCCACCAGACCACGTTGCCATCTATCATGACCTTGAACACTGCCAGGGAGGGGGCAGCCACAGCTTCTCTGTGAAACCTGTGCCAGTGAAGATTTTTTTCCCTTATAGCTAATACAAATCTACCCTGTTTTAGTTTAAACCTATTATGCCTTGTCCTATCACTATACGCCCTTGTAAACTTCTCTGATCACATAACTATCAGGTCACATTTGAGCCTCTGTTCCAAACAGCAGACACACGTGGCAAATAAAACCTGAAGATGTAAATAAAAAAGCCTGTGAACTTCTGAACACTTTCCTTTACTCATATAAAGTTTGGTAGACAATTTACCAAAAAGAATAGGAACTTACTTTTGTTTTAAATACAAAATGCTCTGAAATAAGTGCCAGTCAAAAATATCCAGCACTGGGGTGAGTAGACAGCAAAAATCCAAACA
The DNA here is from genome assembly GCA_013399135.1 of Heliornis fulica. Classification (NCBI taxonomy): domain Eukaryota; kingdom Metazoa; phylum Chordata; class Aves; order Gruiformes; family Heliornithidae; genus Heliornis; species Heliornis fulica. The sequence goes on from VXBZ01011886.1 coordinate 155,983, forward strand.
TGGATAACAGAAGTTATAACAGATTTCAGACAACAACAAAACTCTGAAAAATATATATATAGAAGAATTTCTAGTTAAAGGAATGTAGCGTAACACTGTGCTATAAGGCTACTGCAGCACAGTCACGCAACTGGCCTCTTAATAGACAGAAAATTGCATGGAAAAGCAGCTGTGAAGTAGTGTAGCAACTCACTCCTTATAAACCCATTAAGCTAACAACTACAATACTTTGTATTTTGCCAATGACTACAGTACATTTTTCCCTAGTTTGGATTACGTCCTTCCAATACAGGAGACCAAGGCTATAATTGGGAGTTCTGCTGTGTAGAAGTTCATTTCACACAGAAATTTCTATTTAATTAAAACAGATAAATGAAATGCCTTCTGACTTATTTCAGCCCCTTTAGTGCTCTCATAAACCAAGTTACATCCTTGTGTTTAATACACATCAGAAACCTACACTGTAAGTATCACTGATAAATGATGAAAGCCTGTCCCTGACTGTCTTGGAAGCGTAAAGAATATAGAGTAATTGTAAAAAAGCATTCTGCAGGAGCAAGTTCACAAAATATCACTTTAAAAAGAGCTACTGAGCAAGAAATAAGCTTTCGGAGCTCTGATGTACTACTACCTGACACTACCTGACACAGCTTGTATGCTGTCACAAACACTCCAGGCTGTACTGTGTCAGTCTTCACACAGGAGGGCACTCGTTCATCAGTTTTAGAATTCTTCCAACGATTTACAATAAAGTTATGGGGACTTTTGGAAGAGAATTCAAACAAACATCTTATGACCAAAGGAGGAGTTCATATAAAATGGATCAAATTTGGAGGTGAACCTTTAAACAGACACAACAAGTCCTCTTCAGAGGAAATTCAGAAATATTTTTGCCAAGGCCAACTGGACTTACGACTCCAATAGCTGTGCACTAAAGTATGCTAAAATACTAAAGTATTAACGGAAGAGTTCTTGCCAGTAACTACTTTTTCATCACTTTGGTGAAATATCCAGTACAGGATTTTTTTTATAACAACAACAGCAAAAAAAATACTCTTAGTTAACCAGTGAGACATTAAAAAAAAAAAGTCCCACCCTGAAATTAAAATAATTAAAATATTACTTTCACTCTCACAGCTTTTAATCAGCAAACCACCTTAAGCCTTCACAGATATTAAACTTCTCAGCAACCAGAATGAGAAGCCAACAAGTTTTGCAACACCAACACAAAACTACCATGCACAGAGATTAGATAAGACTAAGGTCACAAAGCGTATCAATGATAAGAATAGAAAACAGAACTTAGCAACTTCTAGTTAGTGCATATGTCAACAGGCAGCTCGTGCTTGCTATGCACGTGCTCACCGGCTACACCGCTACGCTTTGCTGCAAACCCACTCCTACACAAGCGAGCAAGCTTGAGCTAAGTCAGCTCCAATTTCAACTTCACTACATCTTAATTGCTAAAAAGAAGCAGCTAAACTAGAGCATTTGACATGCAAATTGAAGGAAAAGACTGATATCAGAGTGGCTGACACTAAAAAAAGAAACGCTAACATCATGTCTTTCCTAACATGTGACACACACCTGGAAAAATTGTATCACAAGTGGATAGATGACGTTACAAGAAACTGCACGCTCTGTGTGACAATAAGCCCAAACAACCTCTATGAGCAAGGAAATAGAATCTAAAAGTAAGCATTAATATTCCCATTATGGGGATTACTGAAAGGTATTCGGTCATACACAGCAGGCATAGTATTACTGATAATACTGTGTTAAAGATACAGTTATTACAAATACAGGGCTTGAACTCCAAATAAAACAGTTTCAAGCAGTTGCTTTCCTCATTTTACAATTATTTTATTAATTTTTATTACCATCAGCCCAATTAAACAACTACTGATCATTAAAATACTATTTTCTCCTTTTGAAGCTATCCTTTCAAGAAGTGAAATATAAGGTGACATTGGTACTATGGAAATACAGCTTAAAACATGACTTGCGAAAGACAATTCCACAGCACAAGTTTTAGCTGATAATATGCGACTAGAGTACTCTAGTTAAGAAAACAATTGTTCACTGAATTACTATTAGAGGCACAAGAACAAGTTACTTGGCGGCAAGCGTGCATCTGACTTGCCCAAGTCTAGTACTTAAGTCTGTAAACCTGAAAGTGTAAGCTGTCTTGCACGTATTAAAATAATATGCTTCTGCATTTATTGCAGAGTATTAAGTGTGCTTCATCACAGATCAAGTTCTAATGCAATTTTTTTTTCATGTAGTCAAACTGCTGACCAAACAAAACCTGTGAAGACCCATTTAAACTACTGATTTTGTGTGCAAAGTGATCAAGACAACGTTTGAAAGATACTCAGAGGTAAAAATACTCACACATTATCTTCCACACAAATTTTAGGTCCAACTACGTTTGCTGCTCCACTTGCCATTTTGAATGCAAAATGCTTTTCAGGACAAGCTTTAGAGATCCCACATTTGTATCTTGGAGGCTTTGTAGCTTTCAAAGGGAAATAAAATGTGATTTTAGAGACAACACCAGAGGTAGGCTAACAAGACAGATAGTTTTCTAAAGCAATTCAAGGAAAAGAGCAAAGACAAACAGTATCTCATCTGCGGTTTCATAGCAGCTTAAAATAATTTAGGATCTTGCAGCATCTCATTACTTCTTGTTCTCACCCCACTGCTTGCTCTGGGACTGTCATCAGAAGCCACAAGACAAAACTACAAGTGTAACACTGGCAAAAAACAGCTTTTACCAGAAATTTAGGAAAATCAGAAAAAGAAGAAAAATTAGTATCTGATTGCATTTAAAGTGTAATTAAGACTTTCTTAACTGTGAAAATTCAACAGTTATTAGGAAAAGCAAGTCACAGCAGTAATACATGCATTTGAACACTCACAGCGTGCAGCTGCATCCAGCGCTGATCTAGCTAAAATGAAAAAAGAAAGTTTTACAAGATGTTACTATTAAAATCCCATCTGCTACAAAACATCCCAGAAATGTAAACCTTTCTGTACCCCCCAACAAGAAGTACATGGCAACATTATGTTCTAATATAAAACATTAACCTTTTACACAGTTAACCTTTACATGGAACCTCCTGTTCTTGGGATAGGAAGAGACACAGGTGACCTCATCATACAATTTATCTACCATACACCTGTAATAATGATGTGTGTCTTTTCAACAATTTTTAAAGATGGCTCTGGTGACTGGTTCAGATGTGGGCTCACGCTGTAGTAATCTGAAGTAACATGAACCCTATCATCACCTAAAATTGTTTTCTTTAAAGTTGGTTCAAAAAAATAACATGATGAATTTTAAGTCACCTCAGCTGTTAATCCTTTCCTGTGTGGAACCTGGGCACATCTGAAATGTTTTGAATCCTGCATGTTCAATTGTACATGGCAGTGTACCCATGCAAGCAAAAAAGCCCACCCAAAATATACATTTTAAATTGCTTAAGCAGCAGAAAGGCAGAGTGCAGATTTCTAGAAGCAACATTCAAGATGCCTAGTTTACAATTCCAGACTAAGTGCCAGTAAACAGAAAAAGCAGGTAAACCTATGCACACTTGATAGGCAAATGAATCAGAGAAGGTTAAATATTTCATACAGAAAACAATACATACATTATATAATGTAGATGAGAAATAACAAGTAAACACATTAAAAACCCCACCCCACAAAATTCTTAAGTCTAAGAGAATAAGTTTAAAGCAAAATGAATACGATATTCTTTACTATGACTCAAGTAAATACTAATAGATGCTCAGAGAAAACAAACTTATCACTTACCAAATATGTGTCCTAAGTTTGCGTCCATTTTTATTTCAAACACTTGAGATATGACATAAAACGTCAACAAAAATATTGCTACGACAACTACCAACTTTGCAGCACCTATTTGGAAGCAGAGAAAAGTTTCAAAAAAATTATCTGCAAATGATAATATTAAGTTTAGCAAAATGAACTGCAGGAGAAACGTGCATCAGATAAGACTAAGGGGAAGTGAAACAGAATGGCCATTTGTGGGTTCGCTAAATACAAGTAATCTGCAAGTAGTGAATGCTATAATGTAGGATGCAACTGAGACAGTCTATCAAGGTTACTACATCAAACACATGCACTGCTCTCAGCTTACTCCATCTTCATGATTGTCTGACAGCACAGTACACCAACTCAGGTCAGCAGCCAGGAGAAACCAAAGACTTTTCTGTGGAAATCCAGCTTAACAAGATGAACTAAGCTGATCTAATTGGCCACTGTCCAAAGGTGAAACTCCCAGTTTCCCCCATCCATTCAATTTCCCTGTTCTTAGCCACAGGTGCGTGTTTCCTCAATGTTCACAAATACTCCTCCCCCCACCTACTCACTGCCCCACCCCCATGCAAAAAAAAAAAAGAAAAAAATGAACTGCCCCTATTTTAATGTATGGCTAAGACTGAGTGATAAGAGATTTGCTCATATACTCTAGTTTGGCTGCTTTGTTCAAGCAGGGATGAGCATTTTAAAAAAAGCCTCCTTTTTCAACAAATTCAAATTACTGACCTTCAAAAAAAGCAAGTTTGAAGACTGAAAAGAGCTTACTTAAGAAGTAATAAAAAGTAGTACCTCTCCCCTTGCCCTTTTAATATGCTGAAGTCTCAGGTAGCTTGAATTTTTACATGCCTAATTTCCTCCAGTGCTGAGCAGTCAAGCTACCTCCTGAGAGAAGAGCTAGAATCATACAATCACAGCAATTTATATTGGAAATAGAAACTCTGGTGTATGTGCTACTACTGTGAACCCCACCACTTTTTAGAATAATTTTCAATAGATTTTTACAGAACTCTCCTCTCAATTGATTGTAAAATACTGACTGAGAGTAAAAGTTAGGTGAGGCGGTATCTGATCAACATCCTGCCTTTCTGTCTCACCCCAGTACATCAAACTGTTTGGAAGAAGCAGTCTGACAGCACGCTTCTGTAATCTTCTGATTGCCAGCCAAATAAGTCTTTCAGAAATAAACCCCAAACTTCTGTACTCCTGCAGATCTCATACCGCTGCTGTGATGGGCTGTTCATGAAGCCTTGAAATAGACAGATTACTCAGCCTTCAGAAGGATGAGAGATGTTAATCAATCCTTCTGAAAAGCTAAAAAATAAATTAAAAAAATAGAAAAAATATATTGGGATAGAAAAAGCAAAAGTAAAGAAAGATACAACTTGTTTGTTTGCTTGTAGTTCAGTCTTCTCCCCTTCCTGCATTTTACCTTTTTTTATGTGTGTGAACACATACATAATACGTAAGAAAACACAGATGCAAACTTAAATTAAAAATACTGTGCTGGAACTCCAAACATTATTGCACTTCAGGAAGCAAACTGCATGTAAGCACAAGGGAAAACAGATGATCTGAACATACGTTAAGAAGTGGAGAAAAGATTTTCAAAGCCACACCGCTTAAAGAGACAAGATGGTACCAGACTTTGGAACATGTCATCTAGCAAGTGGCACTAGCAAGATAACATGCTATTACACCAGGTAGTAGATGAGTAAGAATTCAAGAATGAGCACTGACCATCCCCTCCACTCAATATCCTGAGACTCTCAGCTGAACTAGGAGCACTGTCTCTAAGGGAGAGATAAGAAATCTCCTAGGAAACTCAGCACTGGAATCAACCCCCGCCTGCTTGCTTCAGGTTAAACATCCTATAGGAACTGCCATGTCATGTTTGTAGGTTTTAGCAACAAAAGTAGTTAGAAGGAAAAAAAGAGGTACTGGAAAGTAATTTTACAGGTGATTTAGCAAAAAATCATTGCAGCATTTTCTAGTTCTTTATCAGATTTACTTTACCAGGTTGCTCTCAGTTATACGTACTGAGATACGCTGTATATATACAGCTTTATATATGTATAAAGCTGTATATATGTATAAAGCTGTATTAACCTCATACGTATGAGGTTAATACAGCTTTATAAGTAGAAGACAAAAACGAGTAATTTCTTGCTTTAAGAAAGTTAATGTACATCTGTCTTGGAAAAGAAGGTATCATTCCTCTTTCTGCAACACAACATTACGGCTACTGAGAAAAGTGCAATACATCAGAAACTCAAATCTGTTCAACTGCCACAAAGGCTATTCTACTGCAAGAAAAATGTCTAAAATAATATATTCTTACAGCACTATATTGACAGAGATCTTGTTTTTACAACCACTACACCTCCTGTCAAATAAAATCAGTTTCTCAAACCCTGTACTACAGTAACTTACCACCATGAAAAGGCTTTTGTAGCCTTCAAACTCCCAGTAAACTATTCAGGAAGTTTCAGGCTCTGTATGGCTGTAGTGAATTGCACTTGGAGGGAATGGTGTGAAAGAAAAATCGCTGAAGACATTAACTGACCATTTCTTTATTCTTTCATCATCTTATAAATTCAGCAGCCAAAGTATGCCAAAGTCATGGCACTTTAACCAGTTGTTGCAGATCAGCAAAGTGTTTTAACCAGCTGCTTGCTCTTAGACCATCCCAAATCCCCAAAATAGTTTCATTAAACATCAGTTAAATGGAACAGCAATGCCTTTTATGCCAGTTCGCTTCATTTCAAAACCTTGTCACAACTGTTAATGCCATCTATAGAACTTGTCTCACAAGTGACAGAAGTTGGATTTTACTGAGCATACCTACCTGCTATTCTCATGTTTAGTCTTCAGACAGCTAGTGATGCTACTGCATTAAAAATAGCCACCTATGGGAAAAGAAAGTCACATTATTGTAATTGCAGCAAATAAGCACTTTCCTGATAAGAGAAAAAAAAACCCAAAACAAACTAAAACTATAGACTTTCTAGCTAATAACAATCACTACTGTCCTGAATACCTAATTCTTAGTGCTCATGGGAAAGGGAAGAAAATTTAAATTAGATATGTGATGTACTGCTTTCATTTGTTACTCCATGGAATAAATGTTCTAAAAAAATTAATTTTCATCAAATAATTCTGTCCAACTTTCAACCATTTAAGCCATGACATAAGTATTTATCAGTGCTTATCTACAGAGGCTTTGATTACCTAAAGCTATGGGTAAAGTCAACAACTCCATCTACACTGCTTCAAAGTCCTATCACTTTTTGGTTGCAAGTTATTTGGCAAAATAACGTAGCAAGCTATACTTGGGAGAGAAGATATAAGTATTTTGGCCTTTAGGATACTGCATTAGCTGGATGCAGTGGAACTGAAAGACGGTTATTCTAATAGTATGTACTGCAGAAATGTAACGACTCATTTGTCACCCATAGCAGCATCAAGAAGACTCATGTGATGGTTATGGCAACAGAAGCACCAACCCTAGAACTGAAACTATTTCAGAGCAAACTCAAAACCGTTGCCTATGACAAACACCACACAAGCACCCAAAACTTTCTTCTTGAGAAGAGCTCATCACCACGTATGTCAAAAATAGGCCACAACCTACACAGACCGCTCAAGGGCTACCACCTCCTCCTCAGGCAACCCCTGATCCCTGGGCCATGCCAGGTCTCTGCTTTCTGCCTGGTCATGCTCAGGCATGGTGGGCCCATGCTGCACGGTGCCTGGACATGGTCTGTCAAACATCTCCCCCTGCTCCTTAATCAAGAAGCACAGAGCAAAGACTACTATGTACAGCCCGCACGTGGCTTCCCCAGCATTGACATGATCTGTGCACATCAGATTTGTCTAACATCAGAGTCTTTAGCAATTAAAGCAAAAAAGGATACTACAAATCCATTGGAAATGCACTATTTTGAGTTACAGTATTTATGTAGATAAAAAAAAAGTTTTACATGCTTCATGAATGGAAATTAGAATTTGCTTGAGAACAGCATACTGCCTGAACCGTTTTATCTAATTTCTTCTACTCTTATCATAAGGAAGAAAGGACACTCAGTTACTTTAAAAAATATGTATATATACATGAGGCATTTGGACAAGTAATTTAAATAAGCAGTACTTCCCCTTAGGATTAAAAAAATATTTTTCTGAATTTGCATTTTACTGCATAACTACTTATATTTAATGTGGCAAAAGAAAAACTGTGCCACTCGGGGATCATCTATACCAAGACCGAATATGAAAATAATAAACTATCAATTTAATCCACGTAGCCATCCCACACCCACATCACAAAAGCTATGGCTTCCTAACACTGTGGCAAGATTTAAAAAATCATCAAAACTCATTGAATTTATTTAGAAATTATTTTTAAAGCGATTGTTACTAGAAGTCAGGAAATGCAAATAATTCGGAGATCACCACCAAAACTCCCACACAGTGTTCACAGCCTGTGCTAGGGAGGAAAAAATGATATTACACAAACAACCTTTTGCCTTTACTTAGCTCAGTATCTAAGTTCAGTGGTTTGTGTCCAGACCCTCCTTGACAAAGACACAGACAGTCAGTGTGCTCAACTGCCTAAAGTTTCCAAGAAAATGGTCAACAGAGAAATAAACAGGAAAAACCAACTACAAGCAGAAAAATATTTATTTCTGCTCTGTAAGAATTTGAAAATAAGCAGACAGTTGTTTTTGAATACTAAGGTTACACAAGGGAAATCTCTTAGCATATTATGGACATAGTATATGCATATATTTATAGCCAAATATACTAATTTTATTTATGTATAATGTCTTTCTTCAGTGAAAGACTAGTATTTACCCATCCTATAAAAAGACAAAAAAATCCAACACCACCCTTGCAGGGCAGATATACTCGCTTTACTTCCAAGTCTGTCAACAGAGTTATTCTAAGCTCCTTTGTCTCCCCTCCCCACCCCTGGAAATTTCTCAACATTAAAATAAAGCACTGCCTGTAACTTTAACAGACACAAGCTTGTTTTAAGCCAGCAGTGAAAAATGTTTCCTCTTTTTGCTTGATTATAAACAAAAAAAAAAAAACATAACAAATTCAAAGCATGAGAGCAAATATATGAACAAAATGAAAAAGCAGAAAGCAAAATAAAATAATCACATCATCCAACTTTGACTGCACAATGTCTTTATCTGAACGCGCACATCCACCCACCTCAGTGACCATTATTTGTTGCCATCAATAAATATTAAACAGATTAATTTTTACTTTTCCCTACATCAAAGAAACAATGTTACACCTCAACTTGAAAGGAATTTTTAAAGTATGCAGAGATTATTTTCCTAAATTACAGTATACCAAAAAAATTGTGGGTTTTGATCTAGAGAATAAATACAGGAATACTACAGTACAGATTAACATTGCACAACATTTAGCAGCTAAGAGAGACCTCAATGTATGGATGCCAAGTCCTTTTCCTATACAGTAATTTATTATTTTTTCAATTACAGACAGAAGAGGAATAAAATACGACAGCCCATAAGCCCTTATGAGCCAAACATTGACCATTACTCTCTACTTTTAGCATTAGGCTTCATAACTGTAATTACAGAGGTGACATAAAACAAATCTGGAATTTCTAATAATATTTACTTTAGGATGATTTAAAAACAAATACAGGACAAAAACTGGGCTTCCTCAGACTTAGAGGGACAAAACCAGGGCCAACAACATTCCTACAGTTGCTTTAGGAATGGGGTAAACAGCCAAACACTATCTCTTTCTACCCTGACATAAGATTTCATAAAGCAGAGGCAGCAGAATTACAACTTAAATATTTTCTTGACTTATCAATGTCCAGTAATATTAATAAGCACTTTATTAGAACCGTAAAGTTGTTGGAAAAGAACTTTAAATCCAACCATTAACCTAGCGCTGCCAAGTCCCTCTACTAAACTATATCCCTACATGCCACATTTACATGCGAAAGGAACAGCGAGACTCAACCACTTCCCTGGGCAGCCTGTTCCAATGACTGACAACCCCTTCGGTGAAGAAGTCTTTCATAATACCCAATCTAAACTTCCCCTGGCACAACTTGTGCCATTTCCTCATGTTCTGTCCCTTGTTACTTGAGAGACTTGGTTACCACCCATCTGGCTACAACCTCCTTTCAGGCCGTTGTAAAGAGATGTAAGGTCTCTCCTGGCTAAACAACTCCAGTTCCCTCAGCTGCTGCTCGTAAGACTTGTGCTCCAAGACCCTTTACCAGCTTCCTTGCCTGTCTCTGGACATGCTCCAGCACCTCAATGTCTTTGTTGTAGTGAGGGGCCCAAAACTAAACACAGCACTCAAGGTGCAGCCTCACTAGTGCCAAGTACAGGAACACCAATCACTTCCCTGGCACTGCTGGCCATGCCATTTCTGATGCAGGCCAGGATGCTGCTGGCCTTTTTGGCCACCCGGGCATATTGCCAGATCATATTCAGCCATCTGTCACCCAACATCCCCAGGTCCTTTTCCAACAGACAGCTTTCCAGCCACTCTTCCTCAAGCGTTGTGTGAGATTGTTGTGACTAGCAGAGGACCCGGCATGGAGCCTTGCTGAACTTCATACAACTGGCCTCAGCCCCTAAGTCCAGCAAGGTCCTTCTGTATCACCGATAATGAACTTAACATGTTTCATCGCATTAGATAAGGCTCACATTCATTACTCAGTAGTCAGAGACTGAGGCAGAAGACGCAACCTACAGCAGGGTCTATAGGGAGCACCCTGAAGAACAGAGCAGAACCCTATACAGACGCAAAGACCAATGAGAATACCACAAAGTGGGCAACATAAGTCTATAAGTCACATATGAAAATGCCTGGATTTGGAGAAGCATTGGATTCTATTTTTCTTCCAGCTGTTTTCTTAGTCAGAACTTAATATGTTTATCAGCCAAGGTCTAAAACTTGGGCAGTGGAAAGAAAAAGCAAACCTCTAGGCAGCCACAGAAGAACCTAAACCGATGCCTTCAGATGCTAGTTTTCCTTTTCCTTTACTTCAAGAGAAAGTTGTTACTCCCTAGGATGGGATACTGGAAGGAGAGGTGTGTGGCAACCTGGAGATCTACACCTATCATAAAATCATAGAATCATAGAATGATTAGGGTTAGAAGCGACTTCCAGAGGTCATCTAGTCCAACCCCCCTGCAAGAAGCAGGGACACCCCCCAACTAGATCAGCTTGCTTAGGGCCTCAGGATGGCAGTAAAGATGTTTTAAGTCAGAACAACAACAAAATTTAGAGAAAAAACAGCAAACAGGCAGGAAACTGGTGCTGCCATATGAGAGAGTTCAGAAGTTGCTCTGCAACTGCAATGTCGCCCAGCACGCAGGTTTCTACCCCCATGAGTAGAAAAGGTAGACATCTCACTAAACCAGAGAAAAAAATAACTCCTACTTGAATGACAACATGTCATTGTCCATTTCCCTGCATGGAGTGGCATGGCTATCTATGTAGAAAAAGAGTTATTTATTCTGGATGCAAACTACTAGGGAGTGGATTTGTGGACCAACAGTTGGGAGCTAAGGTTACTGGTTGGGTTTTTTTCTGCTCCACCCACCCTTGTGCATTGTATTCTGTCCCAAGGCAGGGGCAGTCTCCAGATGTTGTGATTTCCAGTGCCAAAGCCACTTCTAGCAAGCCCCACAACAGCCCAAAATGCTGTACATAGGGCAATGTAACAAAAGAAGACGACAAAAGAAGAGCAGCCTACAAGTAAAAAAGAAGGAAGAGATATAAGTGCTTTCCCCCACTACTTTACCACTCAGTTTCAGTCTTCTTTGGATTTTTAGTTCACTGTTCTGCTCATTGATTAACTTGTGTGGGAATGACAGACTCAACATAAACCTGACAAATTCAGTACATACATCTACTTTGCTACTGCACATATTCTGATACATACTTGTTTTTAACCGAGTGAAGCTAGTTTCAGGACCTGCTGCTCTCAAGTGACCTGAAACTCTTGAAAGAACCCTGACAGGTATTTCACACATGAAGCTTATAATTTCATTTAGGAAAACTTCAAGCATGTATTCCTGCCAAAGTCATCATCATGTTTTATTAGATTATATACATTTTATAACATGCTAAGATTGCCTTCTCCCCACATTCATTTATTAGATATGACTGTCATCAAGCAAATTTTCTTCCTCAAATCGAGATGCATGAGGAAATGGCATTGAGGCAAGTAAAGTAACTGATAAAGTAACTGATAAAACAGTTATTACTACAGTTAGTACTGCCACACTGGCATAACACTGAAAATAGTCCAGACTTCAGTCCCGAGCTGAATGCAGTACAACTCAGCCAATTCTTGATTGGGCAAGCCGAGCCTTGCCCAGCACTCGAGCCCAGAGACACACAACACAGGGCACACGCTACTTGGGCACAGTCTCTGCCCTGCTTACTGGACGCAAAAGCTTTGTCTACTTGCAATGTACTACCTTCTGCTTATAAGGGGTTTTCAAGTGTGACTGTAATAAATGTTTTTATGGTCAATAATAAAACATGCAGATTAGTCTGCTTCATTCCTGGAATAACAAGATTTCCTTTAGCAATCTGATTGTGTGCTTAGATCGTCCTTATGAAGCGGGCCCACAGAAACAAGCAAGAGAACTTAGGTGGGCAAGGTAATTCTGAATTCCAAATGTCATTAATTAGAAAACGGTCCCCAAATTAACAACAATAGTTAATAAAACAAAGTAAGACAGTTCAAAATGGACACCAAATGTGACAAAACAGGCAGCAATAATGAAGAACAGGATCCAAGGGATTACAGCAGCTCTAACATTGGGGTCAAAAATGTGTACTGCTGCAAAAGTGCAACTGATCATTGGGAACTGCACCAACAGGACTGCTGCATGTGAAACAAAAGGCAATTATTTTACTCTGCCTAAACAAAAAAACCAAAAAATACTCTGCTCTATGGGCTATATGTATTTTTTAAGTATATCTTAAAACATAAGCCCCAAATGGAAGAACCTAGATCACAATTACATGGTTAATTACGTGACCTAAAAAAAAAAAACCTAAGGACTAAAAGAATCTGGCTTTTTTTTTTTTAAAGGAGTTGTGAAAGCAAAGAGAGAAGTATGGAACAGTCCACTTTGTCTATTACATCCAAGGTGAAATTTTAAAATTGTTCTAAAAGATGCTGAGATGGACTGTTCACAATATCCACTGGTTGCTGCTTATCTGTTTGTAGCTAGAACGTTGAAGACAAATGACTTTCCCATTACAAGGATAAACAAGAAATACAAAAGGCATCTGTAAATCAACATAAAACTCAAGAAAAGTTGTAATTTCCCAAACCTAGTCAGCTGAAAAAGGTCTGAGTTCGCATCCTCTTCAATATTAATCTCACATTTCAATCTGTAACCAGATATGCATTACTAAACTTGTATCAACCTGAGATGCTCTGAATTATATAAAGGGAAATTTTTCCTCTAAAAGAGTTTAAAAGTTTGTATATTTTCAAACATACAAATAATAAATTTTGAAATGAAATAAAATTTGTAATAAAAATTGCAAATAACACTATACATGATTTTATCTGTATATACTAACTGTTAATATGAATAGCATACAAGCACACTGTACCAGAACTAGATACTTAGCAGCAGAGAAAAAAAAAAAAAGGAAAAAAACGCTTGAGCTTTTATTTTTTAGTCATGAGTAGAATAGGATGGTATTTATATTTTGCAGCACAAACTGTCATCCTCAACGATTAACAGCTGCATATTTTTCCCTAACAAACTTTAAAAAAATACCCAAAACATTTTACTTTCATATACTTGGTAAAATGGAATCAGTAAAAAAATCATTTCATTTAATCCATCCTCTGTAGACATTTTAAGTCTGTTGGTTTCAAGCAGTTCAGAGCGGTGGCAGTTTTATTACACAGTGAATCAGATATGTCAGGGACAGCATTAGCTATTCTTATGTGAGCTCTGTTTTTAAACCAGTGCTTGTGCCAACCTGAATTACATGCCACGGACCAAACAGCTGAGACAGTCAAAATCATTCCAAGTCTAAATTGGCATGGGAATCTAGGCTTCTAACAATCATTTTACAGAAATACAAGATGCATTTCCTTACCCAGATGATTGCTTACCCTTCTGCTAGACTACACATAGTTTTTTCCACAGTGTTTCAATTAAATGAATCTTGTAAACTGATGAATGGCAGAGAAGAACTGCACATCTTTTAAAAAGTAACTGCTATAGTTCAATTTCACTGTATAATCAGGCACAATTTGTGTCTTCTGATAGCACAGACTGTGACCCAAAGAGCTGCTCCCTGCGGGCACTCCTACATCCACACGAGTTCCTTGTGCTTACAGAACTCCACCCAGGCAAAAGGTTTGTTCACTCAGAACAATTTAAAGACTCACAGATAGCACTTTTTCCTCATTTGAGGCAAATACTACTGTGAAGTTTAATCATTAACTTCATATTAAAAAAAAAAAATCAAACCCCCAAAAAACCCCAACTAACCAATAACCTAAATTGCATTCTACAATATACATGCAAGATTCAGCTTGGTATTCTAACAACACTGAGTTAGACCCAAGGTCTAACTTGAGTTAGCTTGTTAAAATGAGATTTTATTTCACTACTACCAACTGCTAGTGAATTCCAAACTTATTAAAAAATATTTAAAAGGGTAATCCTGCTACATAGTTTCACTTCTAAGAAAGGAAATACATGAGAAGCAGCATTACTCTGCCAGTGTTTTAGCTACCTCATGCAAAACTACTATTTCCAAATTGATGAGTTAAATTACTGACCATGCAGGCTTTTGCTAGTGGCATCAATACAGGACCTTTGGCAACATGCAATCTAGTCTGTCTCCCAAACAGAAAAATTCTCCAGAATCATGCGAAGTCCAAAGTAAAAGTACTAAGGCATTCATCCCACGGAGAATGAAACTCAAGCCACATTCCTTTTTCAATTAAAACAACAACAAAAAAAAAAAAAGCCCTCAACAAACTAACAAAAACCCAAACTGCCTAAGCACCTAACCCATACTTTGAAGGCTCCTCCCAAACATGACACAAAATTCACTGGTCTGTATATTTAAAAGCAGGATTTAATTTACAGTCTCTGTCATATATGCACAGTATAGAATTTAAAGTAAACTGTACATTGCTGCTGACGTATGTCTTAAAGAGAACCTTAGCCCTGTATTTCAGAGTTGGATAAAATCAGGGTAAAATTCAGATAGATTAAATCCTCAGTGACAAATCGCTGAGCCTCATTCACCCACCCACCTTCCAACTTCAGAGATGTACATATATCTCACAATCGATTTAAGAGTGAGGTTTAACTTTTTCTTCTGTCACACAGATGCACTGCTGCAACTACTAACTGATCAAAATGGATGTTTTGTTTTCTGTTGTTTTTAAGAAACCTACCACCTCAATTTCATAAAACAGCAAAGTCTTCAAAGTCTTTCCACAACAGGAAGGAGTAAATAAAGCTTTCCAGCATATTTATCTGCAAACTCACCAGGTCTCACTCAAAACAAGATGTTGCTAGAATCCAGATATTTGAAATGTACAGCAGCTTTCCCATGGTTGTACATCATAACAATGTGCCTTATCCTGCCCCATACAGCAATTTTCAGTAGAACTGCCATAAGTTATGAGTTTGAAGAACAATTAATGCACATATAATTACTATGACTTGATGTAGCCACAGACAACCACTGCAGAAATTTGAGGCTGTGGTTATAGCACACCACCTGACATGGGGAAACATTTAAAATAAAGTTATCAAGCAAGCAGAAAAAGGAGCGTTACAAATACTTCCTCCATGGGTATAAATTTATTGCAGAAGGAAGATCTGTTACTTCCCACTATTCTCACCAAGTACAACCAGTCTTTACATAGTAGCTTTAAGATGTCAGAAAATTATCAACTTACAAGTAAGAATGATTTACTGCACAGATCACCATGTCAACCTAGTCAGAGCTGCATACAGAGACCACAGACACAGTGAGGCACAGAGCTCCTATACACACATTGCAAAGCAGAGAGAATCAAGGATACCAACAGTCACAGGGGACATCACCATATGCTATGGCAAAAAAAAAACAAAACAAAACAAACAAACAAAAAAAAACCACAACTCAATAAAACCACCAAGCACTTTTAAGCTTCTTTAAGGAAAGCTCAGCATGACCTGTGAGGCTGCTTGTCTCAGTAGCAAACTGATGGCACCAGGAAGCTAGGATGTGCCTCTGCGAGAAGTACTCCTAGGTGACAATCACTGCTCAGAGCACTGTTAGTGTTTCTCCTTCTTCTTGCTCCAAGGGGTACAGAATCCCTGGCTCAACCAGCAGAGTGCTTTCTCATCCACTCATCTCCCATAGGAGGCGACACTTGGCTCTGGCCATTTGCAGGATAGAAAGAATGTGCCAGTGCCTGTGGGAAGCAACTTGCAGAGACAGCATCATGCTCAGCTTGGCAGGGAGAAGGCATAGCAACAGCCCAGCAGACCCAAGACAGAGGCCACACTATGTCATAGGACATTGCAGGATGGGATCCACTGCAGATACCAGACTGCTGTCAATGACTAATAACCTCCACGCAGCATGCTGCACTCAATCACAGTACTCCTGTGGTACCGGCAAGTCATTGCTACTGGTCCATATTAGCACTGCACATGCCATCATTTTTTAGTGGTGAGGTGGAAGACACTAAAAAATGTAGAGGAAGTCAGTTAGTGGCATGATCCTTTACAGCTCTGGAGTGACTCACTTCTTCCTACAGAAGATACAAAGAGACAGCAACAAAAACTGCAGTCTCTAGACCAGCTTCTGAGCATGAAGGGATTAGTATGGAGATTCATAACCTACCTCCTGGCTGGATACAGTCTTCCAGCAACCAGTACCAAATGCGTATGCCACATTCAAGAAGAATTAATTCCACAGGAAAAAAAAAAACTTCGGCAGTATATTCTTATATTTTTACATACATATATGCATGTAGCATTTAACATTTAGTTAACAATTGGTACACAGCCCACTAACTAAAACCCAACACAGACTTCTTCCATCCTTTGATGCCGAAGCCCGCGATTTGCGGCAGGAACCGGGGGGAAAGTACACATCAACGTGATGCAGATTCAATCTGTTTATTCCTTGTCCCTCACATCTTTATATACCCTTTGGTAGCCAGTACCCCTGAACATCCACCAAGGCAGAACTTATCATTGGTTAGAGCTTGCCGATTACTCAACGAATACTCGGTCCTAATTGGTTAACACATAAACTGCGAATTTCAAACCATTTTCAGCCATTCCCCTTGTAACCTTTTTCTTTGTTCCTAGGCAGCCCTCCGGCTCCCCTCTTCACCTCTCCAAGGCCAGGGTGCCCAGCACGTGGTCCGCGTAGTCCTTCAGTACAGCCAGGACCCCAACACTTTGAGATCTGAAAAACTAAGGATCATCACAGGTGTGAAAAAATAAAGCTACATGAGATAGCAAATTACTGCATGCCATCACCTATGGAAAAATTTGCCACATTAAGTATATTTAAATTTAAGCAACAGCATTTGTCAGTAACAGGAGAATGCTTACCACCAAGAATCTACACACAGCTGGCATGAAGACACTGACACACAATCACTGTATACTGTAACAAAATTTCTCAGAGAAATTAATTAATTATTGCAGGAATTCCTGTAATAAAACTCTGCCTAAATCAATTCAATGCAGTTCCAGAGCCGTTCAGGTGTCACTGATGCCCTGCTGACTAGCAAGCAAACACCTCACTTGGTACTTACATGAATATCTGGGCTGATACAAAGGCAGAAATAAGTGTCTGGGAGAAGGTCAGCAGTTTTCTAATAGCTATAGTACCATCATATACCAGCTTCAATGTTTGTGAAATTATGACTTAACTGGTGATTCTAAAACAGATTAAGAAAAAACATCTTTGCTATTAGAGACCCTTACTTTCTCCTTAAATAAAAGGAAACTAGAGAGATGGTAAGAGAAGGGAAGCCAGCCAGTCTCAAGAAGAAAGCAGGTCTTATGAATAGAGGGAAGATTTAAATGTAATCTCTTTTGATGCTAATTAAAATTTTAACTGGACTTTCATGAGAACTACCATGCTTTTGCATATATAAACACATAGTGCCACTAAAACTGACTCAAGGCAGTGCACATCAAGCACAGGGCAGAGTTTACTCCAGCAGCTCCCTCTGTCCTGTAAGTCTTCCAAAGCTTCTCCCCTCTCCCATAAATCTCTTCCATATACTCCTCTTGGCACTGAGCTCCATCAAGAGCTGGAAAAAGCCAAGTTGCAGCTCTGGTTGCAAATGAAGACAAACCATTTTTGTATCACAGAAATATAGTACGCTACACGAGGAGCAAAAAAAAAATCGTTGAACAATTCCAAAGGAGTAACTATTGATAACTGCCAATGAAAACTTAAGTGTGACTGAATTTCAGAAAGCCTGAGTAAAATAATATTAAATACTGTCACCAATGACTTGGACTAGTGAATAGAGATATTTTTTTTTAAATTTATGGATAACATCAAGATGCAGGCAGATACAAACAAATAAAATGGCATTGCAAATTAAAAGAAAATATCTAGATAAATATCCTAAAGTCCTCTTGGGACAAATATACCATTATGAAATGCAGAAGGAAGCTATGCTTGAATTTGTGGTTAGACGCTGCATTTTAGACAATTAAGTAGGAAGCCAGGAACCCCTGTTTATAGGTTACAGATGCTTTGACATCCAAGCTGAAAATTCTGGTGCTAAGTAATGAGGTTTTAAGCAGCAATACCAGTTTAAAATTATTTCCTCCTCATGCTATTTCATGTTCTGACGTCACTGGGTCTCAGGCCTGCATAGTGCTAGGAAGCACAAAAATTTATGAGATAGGTCACCTCACCTGCCAAAACTGCTCCAAACACACCATTTCTCCAGTCCAGGCAACATGATAATATAAAAAAATAATTAATTAAAAATTTTGGTCAGATTAGCAGACAACTTTTAGGAATGTTGGGAGGCAAAGCAGAGCAGCATCAGGCTTTGCTCAGCCATCTCATGAGTCTCACTGGAAGACTCTTAAGATTTTTGGCACTCCTGGAGATTACTTTTTTCCTAATGTAATCTAAAGAATTTATGGACAGTCTTGGTTTCAGATCAATTTGAAGCTTCCCAGAGGGATCCTTCCAAACTGCAAAACAATTACAATAATCCCAGCGCTGCTGCAGCAGAATGATTATCACCTGGTTATGCAGATAGCCACTGGTAGAGCAAACACAGCAATTTTGCCTTAAATTCAAAGCTTTCTCAGCAGTTTTTAGTGAAAAACTCAAAACCTAACATACATATCAATTATATTAGGCCTCACAGAAATAATGACTGCCGATATAAGTGGTAAAATTCGCAATCTTTACACTCATAAATATCAACCCTCTGACTTCACTGAGACTATAGATTTAAAAATCAGAATGTAAATTTCATTTAAACAACAATTTCTATTTGAACAACTTAAATCCTAAGGAACAATCTGGCTATGTCTACCATGGATTCACATTATGAAGATCTAATCTTTAGGCTATGAAATAACCTGTAAACAAATTGAGATTATTTGGAAGTTACATAGTACTGATCCATCTTGTGATCTTACAGAAAAAAAACCAAATCTCCCATATCATATATTATGCTAATATTATGAATCAAACCAGACACTAGACATTTAATGGTAACAGTTCACTTCTTGAATATTAGCTTGTCAAAGTTCCACTAAATCCTCATACTCTATCTATATTATTACTCTTCTCTTAAAGCGATGAGGAAATTCTCATTAGACATAGAGTGCGTATGTTCTGCACGCCCCGAAGAGCTCGGGCAGCACCGAGAGACCCGGCAGGTCCCTGTGGGCACCGTGAGGAGCCTTTCCTAACCGTTTACTCCGTACTTACTGACTCAATTGGTCAGGGCTCTTGGAAAGACATGGAAACAACAGCCTTGCACGAATCATGTGCCTCTTCCATCCCGAAGTTGTGAGATGTTGTTAGAGGACAATACCAAAGTGTTAGCTAGTGAAGAGCCTACCTGAGGGCTTAAAGCAAGCTACAGAACTTGCTTTGCCACACCGACGACTATGCAAACCAACAGATAAAAAAAAGATTTCTTCATACTTAAAAGTCTCGCCCGGGGGGTGGTGGTGGTGGGAGTATGTGCTAATGAAGACATGCATACCTTGACTAGTTTCAGAGGCTTTAAAAACTAACACAAAAGACCCCCAAATAACACCCAAAAAAAAAACCCCAACAACAACAACAAAAAAAAAATCCCAACCAATGAGTCATCTTTTTACCGCTCTTAAATAATGCTCCCATTAAGTTTTAAGTACTTTGTTAAAGAGAAGAGGAGCTACCTTGACCAGCAAGGTAGTCGTGGGTTCTCAGCCTGCGGTAGGCAGGTGCACATATAACATTACAAAGAATACGGAGATCTTTTAAGAAAAAAGTGGAGTGATGCTATTAACCTCTTTTTAATGTTAAAAAAGCTAAATAAATGGAAAGGTAAAACTATTAGGTGAGTTCTGCCGCGCCTCGGCAATTCAGGCAAAACACGCCACTCAAGACATGGTAGCACCTACCTTCCAAAGGACACTAAATATACAGCTACCATATTTTTCCTACTTCAGCTACTACAGATGCCAGAAACCTAAGGAACGCTGACCGCTTCGCCAAGCCCCTGCAATCCTGGATGCACAGCACATCACCCGCAGCAGTCCGCGACCGTTCCCTGTCACGACCAGCTCAGTGCTTCAGTCGAAAAATAGCTGAGCCCTACAAGCCGTCTGCCAACGCGCCCGTGATCCGCTACACAGCGGAGCAGGCAGAACAAGAGCACACAAGCACCGAGGAGCAGCACCGCTGTCTTCGCACCGCGCTAAGTCTTTGTGTCGGGAGCAAGATGCTGCCGAGCTCGCGAACACTTCTTTAACTGCACCGGGGCGCCCAGCCCCGACGAGAACCGCTTCCACCTACAGCCCCGACCGCTCGTACCGGCACCGGCCAAAGAGCAGCTGCCGCCAGACCAGCCCTGAGCCCCCCTCGCCGTGCCGACGGAGAAGGGAACGGAGAGGACGGGAGACACCCCCCCAACACACACAACCCCCCGCCCCGCTC
>VXBZ01011886.1:180857-270552 GCA_013399135.1 Heliornis fulica
AGTTGTATTTTTATTTCAAGTTAAATGCATCTAATTACAAGAGGAAATCTGTACCTAAGTGAGGAAAATTCCACTAGAGTCAGTATAATAGCAATTGCTAGAATAATGTCATGTTTCAACCATAGTATTTCTTGTTTCATTTTTCTCCCTGTGAGTTCATCTAGTATTAACTTATGGACTGACAATAGCAGAGACCAAAGCCCCCTGTTAATTGTAGATGCAGGATAGGTTAGAGCAAATTTTCTTTTCTTATTTATTAAAGTATCTTAAATGTTACAAGGGCTATTCATTGTATATGATGTCCTACTAATTTTCTATTAAATATAACACTTGCTTTTTTTTTTGTTTGGTTTTTTGTTTTGTTTTGTTTTGGGGTGGTTTTTTTTGTGAAATCAGGCAATTTGTCGTTAATGATGACAGGTTATTCAGTTATTTAGACAGAACTGGAGGTGGATCTTAACATCTGGTACATAGGTATTAGTTCAGACGTGGTGAAATATTACTGGCTTGAGGTCTTACAAACAATGTGTAATGAGCTGGAGACCCACATGAAATCTGCATGCAATGATAAAGAGCAAAATGGCAATCTTTAATAAAACCTCCAATTTGTGGATGTGGCATTCTTATGGTTCCTACATATGACTTCACTGACTCAAATGAACCTCCCGAAAAGCTGGAGGTAACTTAGAAAAATTATGACTCTGAATTTAGATGAGGAGCATCTGAGGAACACTTCCAACGGAGATTGTACCCATTCAGATCAAGAACAAGCATCACCATCTGGAAACTGTAGATGCCCAGAAAAAGACACACAGATGACATTGCTCGTGAGTTGCACTGTGAAAGGTCATGAGCACCACTCTGAACATCTTGTGGTAGCATGAGAGCTCTTGCGCACAACGAAGCTCCTCCAACCGCAACTCTTCCTCATAGGAAACATATAAAGCTTGCCTCTGAGTTTGCTAATGCTTCATTATGCTCCCAACCAGCTCATACCCTTCCCAAGGCAGGGTTCCACGCATCCCTGCTGCTCACTCATAAAAAGGGCAGTTCCTACCCTCTGGCCCAGCCTGTCCTTGCTAAATCACCTGTATCCATTCATTGCATCACCCCCGTTGCATAAGCTATCCAATGATATCACTGTGATACTAATGAGATATTGTAGCCCTGCAACTGCATCCACACCTCTGTTTCATGCAGTTCTCCATCCTGCATGCATTAAATGGAAAGGCAGTTCAGATGGGCAGCCAGTACTGCTGGAAGTTTTTCATAAAACCATACTGTTGGCACTTCCTTATTGATGTGCATTTGTTTAAGTTGATCTCTTTCACCCTGTTCTGTTGATTACACATCACTCAGCACCACTTCCTTACTTGATTGTAGGTTGTCATCTCCCTCCCTTGTCATTCCTTGTTCAAAGCTCTCCTTATCACTTTGGCCAGGCATTTGGCAGACTTGCTTTTGCCTCATTTTATCAGGTGGATCCTGTTTCTTCCCAGCAATTGTTGACCATCAGATATGGTCCTATAATCATAAAAACCAAATCCCTGTCATTGATGTCAGCTGCATGATGCCAGCTGGTGTGTTTGTCCACGCCAGTGTCTGTCCACTCCTCCTCAATCCTTTCCTTTTTCTTGCAGAAACCACCTGGCATACCTATGTCCCTGACCCTCACCACTAGACCCATTTAGTTATGCCTAATATGTTCATGGCTTCCCCTGGCAATATCATCACTGCCCATGTGGAAGAGGACAGTAGTCTTAGGCCACACAAGTCTCAACAGTCTTTCTTCAATATCTGACACACAGGGTCCAGCAAGAAGGAAATTCCCTTTGTCAATTGTGAGGTCAGCCGATGGGGATCTCCTTCCCCACAGCAGGAACTCTGCCCCTACTATCACTTGCCAATCACCCCGGTGAGGATGTAGGGTCAGGCTTAGCTACTACAACTTCTTTTCCTGACAAAGCTCTTGGCCCTTCAGCTGCTACCAAGGCACTTAGTCCACCTTGTAGGTACAGATCTGCAGATGGACCAGGAGTCTTCCTCCTGTTGTTAGAAGCCACAAGCTTCCAGAGCCTATCATCATTTTTTCCTCCCAACTGTGTAGGTGCATGAGCAACACACTCTGTTTTTTACCACACAACTCAAATGATAAGAGCAGAATTGATGGACATGTCTCTCCATGTCCACCCACACCTTGGTGCTTAGTCAAGACAAAAACTCTTCCTGTCTTCCCAACATGTAAACCACTGTCACTCATCATGTTTGTGTTTTTCTGGTGGAAAGGATCCCATCTTCTGAGGAATTCCTGGCGTGATGGAGCAAAAAGACAGCACAGATCAGCAACTATCTGGAGGGTAGAGCCTGTGCTCGGTTTGGCCCTTACTTGTTACTACAATAAAAGTCATTAATCCAGTGTGTCCAGAAATAGAAAACAGCCTGTGCAATTAAGGGTTCTACCAGCTCACCCAGTAGTCACCCGGATAGAATGACCAGACCCCACCCTTCTAAACCTCAAGTGATCAATAAGATAAAAAGTGCAGAGACATTGTTGATCATTTCTGCTCCACTGTTGTGTTTGGCTAAGTCACAGTTAAAAATAAAAAAAAAAAAATTAAAATTGCATCTTTATCCTTAGTTGAATAGGTACAACCCTGAGAAGGGGGCTCTATCTCTAACCACAGAGTGCTACAGAACTGGTAATGGAGGCATCTGACTGACCTTGAAAGTGAAAAAGAGAACTTGGACAGCAAACAAACTTTGTGTGAAGCAGAGCCAACTGCAGCTGGTTTTAGGCCAAAGAGTTTTATCTGGAGAGCAGAACAGGCTACACCGTTTCCTAGCTAGTACAAAGCAGCTCAGTTGTAATGAAAGGATCCCTGGCAACTGTGGCAACTCCATGAGCAGACACCTGGTGATGCAGCAGAGCTTATGGCTTGCCAGCCTTAAAATCACACTGCAAAAAAAAGAGGTCTTCAAAGACAAGGAGATACAGTAGTCTGAGAGTAAAGTACTGAAGCTGTGTCAGTTTGGACACTGAGGTCAGATGGCATTACTTTGCAGTTTTGAAAGAAAAGAACCAGATCTGTGAGAACTCCTTCAATGACTTGGAGGTGTCAGCTCCTTCCCATATGCCTTCTGATGCTGTTCACTCACATCTTCACTGGTATTTTTCCTCTGTGGATATCAGCACTATTGCTGAAAGTCTCGAAATGTCACAGTATCAGTCATGGTGAACTGCAAGTGGACTATGGCCTTGCCTGGAGATAACCAACTAAAAAAAAAAAAAAACCTGACTCAAAAGCTCTTCACAGTCCAGCAGGGACAGAGGTTCAGCCTCATTGAGCAATAAAATAAATGCAGTGGGGAGTTTCTGTCCATCTGGTCACAAGCATGGTGGTTTTCTGAGCTTGGCAGTTTAGAATGGGAAAAAACATTGATTACTTCCTCCTACCACAGATCTGACATGGCTTTGAAGGAGGCTTGCCTCAACAGTCAAGTTAGCATGGCATGAGAAGCAGACGATTTTAAACAGCAGTGCAATTAAGCAAGATACCTTGTCAAAACTGACAGCCCCTGTTAGCAGTAGGACACTCGCTTCTCATGCACCAGCACTTTGCTTCATGTGCTTCTGGGTTCAATATTGCACAAGCTTAATAACACAGATTTTCTGACAGAGGAACAACATGGCTTTTGGTCATTTTTAAAACTATATTCTAAAGGATATGAGGTTGTACATGTGCCTGCCCGTGTAAGTGTGCAAAGTGGCTTTCACTCCTTAAAGTACTAACAGCCCTTCTAGAAACACTCCCAAAACCCAGCAATTTTGTTACTTACCACTTCTATTTGCATGGATGTGGGGTTTTTCTTGTTTTTGTTTGTTTGTTTTTTAATTTTATTTAAAATGTATTAAAAAAAAATCAAACAAACCCAACAGTCTAGGCAAGATTCAGATTCTAAAATGTTATTACTTGCAACCAACCTTTTACCCTGCAAAAGGAAACAGCATGAAATGGAAGGAAAGGAAAATACTGGAGGAGTGAGAGTCTGTTACGTTGTTGCACAGTTAGTTTCTAGACAGGACATATTGAAGCTAAAGTCATTTGACTTACACTAGGCAGAAGTGTTATTTTAACAGATTTGTGTTACAAGTATCCTTTCAATGTACTTTCCTTCTGAAGGGTGTTTCCCTTAAAATTCACTGAAGATGTTTCTCCCAGGATGCTGCTTTAAATGATCCCTAAATCCTTTCTGCTTGATTATGCCAAAACTGTACGGGTTGATCAGATAAAAGTCACACATAGTTTTCATAGACTATTGGGGAAGAAGCTGAAAGGGATCTTTGGTGATCACCTAATCCATCTTTCTACTTCCCACCAAAATCAGCAGAACATGGATTTTTCCTTACAATTTTTTCCTTACAATTGTCGCTTCATATTTGTACTATCTGCATCTGGTGATGGAGAATCTGGTTTCCTTCAGTCATACCATACCATTACCTACCTATGCTTATTAACCTCACACCTAACCTAAGCCTTCCTTGCTATAGTCCAAGCGCATTTCTTTGTTTCATCTACAATCATGACAGAGAACCATGTATTTCTTTTGCCTTTGCTATTTGAAGACTTTTTTTTTTCCTGTTTTCTCTCAACTTTCCCTTAACAGAATGATCACACGTCCTTGAATTGGTGTTCACAGATCAAGTTTTCTAGACTTTCAGGCTCCTCCTCTGGATTATGATTGTTTTGAAACACAGTGCCCAAACCTCAAAACAACTCTCCTATTTAGGTATTACCAGCATAAATTTAGTTATGGCACACAGTACTCTTGCATGATGCTTTTCATGAAAGCATCAATCAACAGATCATTTTTGCTACAGCAAAAATGATCTGTTGATTGATGTACGCCTGTGGGTGTGTATGACCCCAACATCCTCCTCTGTACAGCTGCTGAGTGTTTCTAATCCTATATTTATACAGCTGATTTTTCCAAATAAATTGTAGCCTGTCTTTTTTACACCATTTCTGCTATGTGTCAAGATCTTCCTGAAGTTAATCCTGTTCTCTAAAGTCCTTGAAGACTTTTGCTGACTGGTTGTATGTGTTTATTTAATAATTACATGATCCATTAAGAATTAGATACTCCATCATCTGGAGTGTTAATGGGACTAGTGTACTGTACTAGAACTGAGACAGACCACTGGGGATAGTGCAGCACGAAGAGATATTTGGCGTTATATAGCTGAGGGCAGGTTTTAGCCCATCAGCATTGTACCCATGCCTAGCAGTTTTTTTCTAAATCCTGTATGTCATGGTTGCTCCTGAAAATCTCACAAAAAGCAAAGTCCACAACCCCACTAATATCAAGGTATATGACATCCACTGCTTTTTTTCCCATCTACATGGCCTGTTACCTTGGTTATGTCATTACAGAAATAATGTTGCTATTCTTTAGTGTTAGGGCCTTTGATGTTTTGGGGGAAAGATATTTGGTTCTCATGGTATTTGAGATAACATTTCTTCTGCATTCATAGGATCTTGATTTCACAGCAATATCTGCCCATCTAACGACAAAACAGATTTAAAGTCATAGAATGATTGCTATTTACATATAACTATTTCTTAATTGAAACAACAGGAAAATCTTACACTTTTTGCAGCATCTTTTGAGGGAGTAGATTTTATTTCTTGTAGCAGTATTACAAGCTGTCTAAGTGAACACAAACAGCTTCCTCTTCCCTTTCTGTAGTTAAGAGTAATCTGGTATTAAAGTGTATCTTTAATCAGAGGCAGGCCTCTAGTTCAATTAATTTTGCAAGGGATATAAGTATGTAGCAGCTGGTTATCTTTTGGTTGCAGTGTGCTTCACCTGACACAGTTTCTCTGAGGCTTGAATGATGGAACTTAGATTTCAGCCAGAGGGAGTGGTTTCTAGAGAAAAACCTCTGACCCAAGTGCCATTGTATGTTCAGAGTGCTTTGCTCATTAATCTGCTTGTACCAAACCATGTGGGAGTGCAAGACACAAAAAAAAAAAAAAAACAAACCCAAGCCACCACCAAACACACACACACACTCTGCCTCCCACCTCCCCACCCCAACCCCACATCCCTAAAAAAAAAAAATTCCAAAAAATAGTTTTATCTACTTCCAGCAGGGAACAATCTGGCTAGAAATTTCTGGTGAAACATTTTCTCATCAGGATATGCCATTCATTGAAATCAAAATGTTCCACAAGAGAATTTCCAATTTTTGACCAATTTCCAATGGAATCCAGGCATGCTTCCAAGACAACTGAGCCTGCCATCTTGCCTGTCTGTTTTCTCAGCAGCCCTTCTGGATGGTTCAAGGGAATCTTGGGCTTACAGACTCCTTCACTTTGGGGATGATGGAGTGCTGAGAGATGGGAAAGAAGGACCCTCCAGGTTGTGGTTTCTTGGCAATCTGGACTCTTTAGATACACAAAGAGTGAGACTGACAGACTGCCCCTGAGCTGAGGCATCATGCCATGAAAAGACTCAACACTTCTTGGTTTCATTCCAAATTTTGAAATATTAAAATCTTCTATTGGGAAAAAAACTGCATTTCTTCATACTGTTCTAACAAATCTGTGTTCCTGATCAGAGACCAATATTGCAAGGGAGTGCCTATCTATTTTAACAAGCTGTTGCATAAAATCACCCAGATATGAAAAGGATTCAGATAGGCTGACTACCATATAGGCATAAAGATGATAAAGGTCATACCTGAACATAAGACAAAGCAGTAGGTGTCCATAGTGATGTGGTTACATACCACTGCTATTACTAATGCTTTTCTTCACAGTACTTGACAACAGATTGCTTCTTCCTTGAAGTACTAATAACTGATGTTCACTTTTACAGGCAAAAAAACTGACATGGAAATGTTAACGATTTGCTCAGAACCACAAAATAGATCAGTATGATCAGGTTTATTTTTCCACAGTGCAGCATATTCTGTTAAGAGTCTTAGTTAACAGAAAAATATCCTTTTTTGTATGCCTTAGATGATAATACAATTATGTCTTCAGCCAATGAAAACACTTTCCCTGCCTGTTTGTTTCACTTTTCACTTTTCACATGCTATCATACAATCAAAGCACTTCCCCTTCAGCTCAGCTCACAGAGGGAGTATGTGACTGTTTCTTATCCACTTCTGTGTGATGGCACTGAGTTTGACTCATCCTAATGTTGCAACATGGCCTATGTACTGATTCTGCTGTTGACTTGGGGAATCTACAGAAAAAGGACAGTAGCAGCCATGGAGATGGTAGTGACTTAAAAGCCACAGCAGATATTTCCAAAAGGACAACTTGCTGTTCATATTATTCATGGTTCTTTGGCATTCCCACAGAAAAAGTTTTGGGACAAGGTCAAATAAACCACGTGCAATGTCAAATATGGAAAATATACAATTAGAATTGCTAAAGAAAACTACTAATAATCAGGTGAATTGGGGTAATGTGTGTTACACAAAATAGTACAGCAGAAAGATCTTTGGAAACTTGGTGCCAACAAACCTCATAAATTTCTAAGAAGGGGTTTCAAGCTTCTGCATCTGGGGCAGGATAATCCCACACACTAAGACTTAGCTGACTGAGTAGTAGTGCTGATGAAAAGGACTGATGATGAGCGTCACGTTGGATGCCGAGTTGAATATGAGTCACTAACACTCTAAGGGTATAGGAGCATGTGATGTACAAAGCCTGAGGGAGTTTGAGCAAGTGGACAAGAGTCTACACTCAAAACCTGCAGCTAAGAATATTTCAAACAGACAGATATGAAACCCACAGTGAGAGAGATTATGCACAGTGGGAGAGATTGCCAATAGAAACTGTGGAATTTCCATCCTTGGAAATACTCAATGACTAGTTAGAGAAGGTCTTGAGCATCTTAATCTGATTTTAAAGCCAGCCCTGCTTTGTGCATTAGGTCGGACCAAGTGATCTAGAGCACATCTAAATTATTCCTTGATGCTGTATCTGTGGTCTCACAGTGAGCAAGACAACCTGGATACTGGGTTCTACCAGGAAAACATTGGTAAGTAGGACAGTGGGAACTCTTATTCCCCTATTCGGCACTGGTGAGGCTGTCCCGGGGATGCTATGTGCAGGTTAAAGGTCACCAATTGAAGAAGGATGTCAAGTCCTGGATGGGACCTTCAATGAATTCAAAGGCCTGAGACACTTGACTGATAAACTATAACTTATCAGCTAGCTGGTGAGGATTAGCTTATCCTGTAAGGCAGAACTTATGGGATTTGATCACTCTGGAGAAATCTCAGAGGCGATCTGATAACAGGCTACAACTTCTTGAAGGACAGTTACAAAGAAAACAGATCTGAACTCCTCTCAGTAGTGGCAGATAGCTTGTCAAGGAGCGAGAGCCATCAAATGGCAATTGGGAGGTTCCATTTAGACATTGGAAATAACTATAATTCCAGAAGATTGGGTCGGCACAGAAACTGGTCACCCAGAGAGACTGTGGAATCTCTGTCATAGAATCATAGAATAGAATCATAGAATGATTAGGGTTGGAAGGGACTCCCAGAGGTCATCTAGTACAACCCCCTGCAAGAAGCAGGGACACCCCCAACTAGATCAGGTTGCTCAGGGCCTCATCTGGCCTTGAACGTCTCCAGGGATGGGGCATCCACCACCTCCCTGGGAAACCTGTTGCAGTGCTCCACCACTCTTACAGTAAAGAACTTTTTTCTAATATCTAAATCTCCCTCCCTCTATTTTAAAACCATTACCCCTTGTCTTATCACAACAG
Organism: Heliornis fulica; assembly: GCA_013399135.1. Taxonomy (NCBI): domain Eukaryota; kingdom Metazoa; phylum Chordata; class Aves; order Gruiformes; family Heliornithidae; genus Heliornis; species Heliornis fulica. Next base: position 189,651 of record VXBZ01011886.1, read on the forward strand.
GCCCTACTGAACAGCCTCTCCCCATCTTTCTTGTAGGCCCCCTTGAGGTACTGGAAGACCGCTAGAAGGTCTCCCAGGAGCCTCCTCTTCTCCAGGCTGAACAGCCCCAACTCTCTCAGCCTGTCCTCGTAGGAAAGGTGCCTCAGCCCCTTTATCATCTTTGTGGCCCTCCTCTGGACCCTCTCCAACTAGTCCATGTCCTTTTTATGTTGGGGGTTCCAGAACTGGACAGTGTACTCCAGGTGAGGTCTCACGAGGGCAGAGTAGAGGGGGAGAATCACTTCCCTCGACCTGCTGGCCACGCTTCTTTTGATGTAGCCTTGTTGCAAACCTGTCCTTGCAGGTTTGCTTGTTCTGATTAGACAAAATCTGGCTGACCTGATTTAATGTTGCTATAGTCCTGCTTTGAGAGGGAGGATGGACCACTCAACCTTCATAAGTCCTCTCTAACCAACATTTCTATGATTCTGTTAGAATTATATTTCCTAGACGTCTATTTGATTAATATTAAACACAATTTTCTAGGTGAAATCAAGACTTTTGGAAGTTTCTTTATTGTAAATTAACCGGATATCAAAGTAGGATATACCATGAAAAAAAAAAACCCTGTCATGTTGTACTCATGATTTTTCCTAACTTTTTTCCTCGAGCATATAGTACTTGCCACTGCAAAATAGAGCTAAAGGGACTGTTGGATTGACCTATCTATTAAGGAAAATACAAGTTCTGGGTTCCTAAGGAAAAGTACAATGGCCCTTTTCACATTTGTTGAATGTAAACCTTTGCTGAAAGTAATGAAAAATCTGTCTGTCTATCTCCCAGTCATCTGTCATGGCTGGTAGACACATCATGTTGAGACACTGCCTCAGAGGGAGCATGAAATCCTGGTGCTATGCAACATCCGTGGGAGTGGTTGGAGGGTTTCAAGCAGATAGTCTTAATCTGCCTCCATATGACACCTTAAGACAGCAATAATTACCACTCACTTGAATAAATTTGAGAAGTATTTAGAAAATAAACTAAGGGAAAGGGTGTGTCTTGCGTAAGAATAAATACTTGTTGGCACAGATGGTTGGATTCTCCTTTGACTGACTATCTAATACACTTTGCACATAATAAAAGTTTTTAAATACCTTTTTTTTTTTTTTGCTATAATGAAACATACACTGCCAATTGATGAATAAGGAGAAAATCCCAGCTTCTCTGAAGTCAGGGCAAACTTCCCATTGCCTCTACTGGCCAACAGCCTGTGCAGATATGACTGTGAGGCACATGAAATGAAATTTTAGAAAATGTGGGCAAGAGACCAAAATATCTGTTATGTAGTGATTAAGCTTTATTTCCCATTTAGTCAAACATCCAATCCTGTTACAGGATAACAACTACTATACTATAGATGGAAAACTCAGTGACTTGGCAGCACATGAAAGGGGACTGTCTGAACCTATCTCAGAGCTCAGGCTCTCTTTATGTCTGCTGCTTCTTAGGCTAACCCACACTCAAGTCTATTGCCTTAAGGGTGATCTTATCCCTTGACTTTCTTTCCAAAATACTAGAGCCCGGAATTTACTCTCATTGATTTCAAAGTGAGCAGATTCAGTCTCTGTGTGGATACATTTTAATCTCCCGTATTGGAATATTTCACATTCAATAGGCTACTTCTGAATGAAATTCCAAGCTTTTCTACAAAACCTCTGAATGGTTTTGACTCAGTCTGAAATTTATGTATCTTTAGGCTTCTACTTGTCTTGGCTTGCTTTGACAGTACAAAATTATATCTATACTCACCTGGGCTTTCAGTCCAACATAGTCCCTCAGACTTTATCCACAGTTCAGTTAATGCACTGTCTAAATAGTTTCCAAGCTCTCTGAAACAATTTGAGAACCTAAATCAATTTATTTCTGATTTTAATTGTCATTATGCTCCAATTACTCTTGGCTGTAGCATTATTACTGAACTGGCATCATGACCAAATTGGAAAACTAGTCTGCAACACTTCTCTAGGCTCTTCAGTAGGCTCATCACTTCTCTAGGTTTCATCAGCAGGCTACCGATTTTGTAAATTGACTTTTAAACTACTCCTTTTTTGTCACATGTCAAGGATTCCTAGGTGTCTGAGTGTCTTCATGTCCACAAATCCAGGACATGCAGTCACTTCTCAAGTGCTTAATTGTGCTGTAAGGCACAGCATGAGAGGTTTATAGCATATGTGGCCCACTTAAGACATACTGTGAACACTGATTTTGCAGCACGTGCACTAAAGTTCAATGCACAGAAAAGCTCTGATGCATCTGGGGTACATCAGTCTCCATGCCCATACAAACATGTATGAGTTGAGTTAGTATGAAATAAGAGTACAGAGATACAGTAGGCAGGATTGGAAACAAGATGATGGTCTTTATCAGCCTCCACTGGCCTCACTGGCAGAATAAGATGCTGTCCAACACATGCTCGTAGTATCACTGGTTTCAGACAAAATCAGCCTTTTCCACAAGGCTGAAAAATAGTTTGAAATCAGAGGGCCAGGTTGTTCACAGCTAAGGAAGAAAACAAGAAGTATTCTAATCTCAGCCTCATACATTGGTCACAATTATTCAGAATTAATGGCTATTCATGAATCACTATTTCATTAAAGCCTGTGTCAGTAAAGTATGATGACCCCCTCAACCTAGTGGGCCAAGATGGACATCTTCTATGTGATAAGGTATGAATAGTGTATGAAGAGACACCTCTGTGGCTATTTACCCTATACTTGACAGCAAGTGTGTAGGGAACTTCCTCAGAAGTAGAACCATGCTTCCTCTAAGCACACAGTACTTACCTTTCATCCCAGTGCTTCAGGAGCTCTCTAATGCAGCACAAAACAAAGAACAAAACCTAAACCTGTAAATCAGGTACCAATTCAATAAAACAAACTATAAAATTAGGCTTCATGCTGAAAGAACAAACAGAAGATAGACAAAATAGTGTTGCCATAGACACTAAAACCTAATTTTTTTCTTCATTTACAAGACAACCACCAAACTTGCCCACAGAACTTCCTGAGTCTGAGCTGGCTGCATACATGTATGTAAGGTACAGTATATTACTGCTGTGGTCACTTCCCTTGTGGAGAGGGACTAGTCTTGAATAAGCCAAGTGACAGCAAAAGGTCTTGTCACAAACTAAGATACTTACTGCTTCTTACTTATCCTTTGTACTGCCACAGACCTGTGAGTTCAGTAGGGGTACTCACAGACATCCCTATACTCAGAGATAACACTTTCTGTTGCAAGACGTAGCTATTGGGACATCAGTAAATACTGTTATTATTTTTCCTGTTAGCTCATAAAGCAAACTATGAAGCAATATCAACTCAACCCTAAGTGCAGTGGCTCGAAGTATGAAAGTCTGTACAGGTACAGGTTTTTCCACATTATTTTGCCAAATTCCTTCAGTTGTGATGTAGAGCTTGTAGGCTGTTCTGGTCCTGAGTCAGGGCTGAACTGAAACTGTCAGCTCTGATGATTTTTGTGTTGTAAATGCAGACGTTGTGTGAGATTACTGCCTCAAATTAATTTTAAAATATGGATTAGAAATAAATTACTTCAGATGCCACTGTAGCTTTAAGATCTTCAAGCTAAGGCCTTGAGAAAAGAAAGATATTTAATTAAATTTTTTGAAATTGTTTCTTGAAGGAAAGAATATTAATACACTGGTAACAGGTTACAACATTTAACACTACAGTCTCTACATTTCTTATTAAATATTTAACTGCTGGCAGCTCTGTACTTCACAAGCACTTGTGAAAATGAAACCCATTTGGAGAACACAAGGTTGGTACTCATAAAATAATGATGAGGACATGGATAAAAATAAATACGATAACATTTTTCACAGCATTTGTTACCTCCAGGACACAATTTGAGACTTTGTTGATACTTGCTCAGGTGCCTGATATTTTTCCTGTGGAGAAGAAAGCTTGTAGAGTCACGGTAACAAGTGAATTTAATTTAAAAAAAAAAAAGTGTGATTTGAGGAACACTGGGGTTTGGTTTGGTTTCTTTGGTTGTTGGGCTTTCCNGTGCTGGTCACAGGCCTCTGGGAATCACATTTTAGAGAGAGAAAAATGCAAACAGACACATTTTGCCACCACAGAGGGGACAGAGAAGATGTAAGAAACTTTGCGAACACCAAGGTCAATGAAGAGGGGAAGGGGGTAGAGAAGATTCCCTGAGATGAATACCATAGGGGGTGGGTGTCCCCCTGCAGCCCATGGAGGATGAAGAGACCCCACTTGCAGTCCATGGAGAGGTATCTGGGCCAGGCAGGAGCCCACCATGAAGCAGGTGGAGGAATATGGAAGAATCTGTGACCTACATTGGAGCAAGGCCCTGACAGAACCTGCAGCCCGTGGAGAGAGATAAGAGGCAGAGAGAGAGACAGAGGCCCACGCTGGAGCAGGTTTGCTGTGGGGGGCTTGTGACTCTGTGGGGGACCAGGCTGGGGTCAGCAGTCTGGGACTGAGAGACTGAGAGACATTTTAAGAGTTTATAGCAGTGACCCACTCTGGGGCAGTTGGTGAAGAGCTGAGGCCCTGTGGGAGAGGACTCACATGGAGAAGGTCGTGGAGGACTGTCTGCCCTGGGTGGGACCCCACACTGGCACAGGGAAAGAGTGTGAGAAATGCTGTTCTTCCCCCAAGGAGAACAACTCATGAGGAACTGACTGAAGACTGAAGCTTCCATTCCCTATTCCCACCCCCCACCCTTTCCCCTGTACCATCCTGGGGAGGAGAAGCATCATGAATGAAGTCTGCAGAGAAGGGAGGGGCAGGGGGGGGTGTTTTAAGAGCAGTTTGTACTTCTCATTATCTGACTCTGGTTTCTCTGTGTGTGTAGTGTAATAAATTAGAGAGTTTTCTTGCCTTTCTTCTGTGTTGAGTCTGTTTTGCCCCTGATGCTAACTGCAGAATGATCTCTCCCTGTCCTTATCTCAACATATATTTTCTCCCTTGTCCAGCTAAGAGGGGAGTGATAGAGTGACTTTGGTGAGAGTCTGGCCTCCAGGCAGGGTCAAACAACCACAAGTGGTCAAAATAAAGCTGACAGGTGGAGAACTTCACAAAGATAGCAACACCATGCCCCTTTACACCCAACCTCAGTATAAATTCTTTTGTAATACTACTTCTAAAATACGAAACTTTTAAGTCATTTTGCTTTTGAGAGCTAAAGGTTGGTGCAGGAATTTTAGCCTGAGAAGTAGATGAAACATGGCCAATTAAGAATTATCACTATAATTCCTGTGGGGTTTTTGTCTTCTTAAATATGTTATCACAAAGGTGCTACCACCATCAATGATTGGCCCTTTCTTGGTCAAACAGTGGGTCCCTCTTGGAGCTGGCTGGTATTGCCTCTGTTGGTCATGGGAGAAGCTTCTAGCAGCCTGTTGCAGAAGCTATCCATGGACCCCACTCCCTGCTACCAAAACCTTGCCATGAAACATCTAAAACTTATGTGCTGATAAGTCATTTAGCATGTTCATCTCAGCTCTTTATCCATTGGGAAGAGAAATGGAAGGCACAGTTTGATACTTCACAGAGCATGAGACAAACACACATATGCATGTCCACACACACTGCTCAATTAGTTGTGTGATGAAAGCTGTGTAAGGATAGATAAGTGGCCATAAATTTGACTTATGGGGGAGCTGCAGGCTCTCAGGCCATTCATGCAGATGCTCATTGATCTCTGCTCCTGCAAGTGTGTCTCCTGCCTGTCCCAAACAACAGTCCCTAAGGAGCACTGAAGATTTTCTTCTCTGTCCTCTGGCAGTGCTTTCAGCCCTTCTGTTGAAACTGGCAGCACAGATGCTGGTTAGTGGCAGCAGGGGTGATGATTTTGTGATGAAGACGTGTCTCTCATGGGAGCTGGATGAAATCCATCTAACATTTTGCAGGACTTATTTCTGTAGACTCTATTACAACCTCTTTCAGTCATCATAAGTCTTACTTGATTCAGATGAGCAACAGATTCAGAAAATGAAGAGGAGTTCAACTGCACTTTTGAAATTACATTATCATATCTATTCCTGTTTCTATATGTAGTCATATTTTCTTAGCACTGTTTCTGAGCCATAGTGATTTTGACAGCTTGTTGCCTAATCTGATTCCCCATGAAGAGACACAAAACTGGATGAAAGTTGAGATACTTTTATTAGAAACACATCCATCAATGTGCTGGGAAGGACCAGGCAATCAATTCTGTCTTGGCCTTGCCCTTCCAGCGTGTTCACTGATAATAACCACAGCCACAGAGCAGCCCTGTGTAAATCACTGGTTTATTTGTCCCTTTGGATTAGCCTGTGTGTTGTCTTTATGCTCTTCCCTATAGAGACAACACGGAGAGTTTTAGCTTGTGGTCTGCTCTCCTTGTTTCACACCAAGGTTGATGTGTTCTGTGTACATGCATTTACTGCAACTACAGTGTTACCTGTGATTTCTTATTATTTGCTTAGCTACCACAGTGGTCATGGCTTTATGTTTGCCGAGAAAGTCATGGTGAACAAGTAAATCTTCAAGTGTGCAGAAGGTTTCTGTATCACACAGCCCACAAAAGAAAAATAATACGAAGTTCAGGATAAAGAAGAACCTATTTGCACAGAAGTACCTCCATGCACTTTTATTTCTCCTGAAACATGGGGAGATATTGTATCCAAGATGATATTGAAGAGTGCCTACATGTAAAGGAGGTATTTTAGTGCCAACTTTTATCCACGTAAGCTATAAACATATCATGGAGTGTCATGGCTGTATTATGGAAAGTATTTGAGTTGTAATGCATGTTCATGCTCTGCTCTGCTGACTGTTTCTTAAACTTTTTAAAATTTCTTGGCCATATTTACTCTTTTTTTCAGACAAACAAGCAGAATACCTGTGAAGCAAATGGAAGCAATTAGAATTGGACCTTCTTATACTACTACACTCTCTAAATGTTCAGGATAATGGGTCATGCTGGTATATAATTAACTAATTCCACACAGCAGTTTCTGTCTTTAGTTTACAGCAACATTTAAGTATTCTACTGTCATCTGTAATTTCTGCATATATGACTTGCTATGCAAAATTACCATAACACATGGGAGATAATATTTGTAAAATTGCATAAGAACCAAGAATAGGCTGCCCTATATCCCTGGAAAAATAATAATAAGCAGAGGTGCGGTCTCATTATCTCTGGGCTAGCTGCTCTACTTAAGAGGCACTCTGCTGCCTGCACAACATGAAGTTCATCAGCCCTCTGACACCTCTGAAATCCATAAACATGTTCCAGAAACCTCCGGTCCCTTAACTGAAGTGTCCAACAAACCTTCTGCAACCAATGAACAGAGATAGACACTTGCCAATCAAGTTGGCTAGCTGAATCACTCTATAAAGGTTGATCTCTGTCACCACTGGTTGGAAGGTAAAACCTTAACCAACAAATTTGGTACTTCGGTTAGGAGCCCAAAATAAATGAAACAAATTGTGAAAATGACTGTCCAGTTTTTGCAAGTTCCAATAAATTTTTGCAGTGTTATACCTGAAAAGGACATTTTTTCTTTTCTGTTCTGGATCCTGCCATGTTTGCAGAAGTGTCCCTAGCAGGAGTGCTCCATTCTGCACTGCCGGAGCAGAGCTGACTGTTTTCTCAGGGGGATCACAAATGCTGGCACTGTAAACATTTCACATGCAGAGTATTAGTGGATGTCTTCTGACACCACCTAACCTTCTTGGGTACCTCCAGAAAAAAAAAGTATTTATTAACTTACTGTTTATTACTGTTTCTTAATTGTTTTAAAAAACAAACAACACTTCAAGCAGAATGTTTCTAACAGCTAATTCCATGTCCCTAGCAGTCAGTCACTTAGCATGCACCATCATGGCTTTCAACAGTCACTACCTGAAGTGTGAAAATTGTTAACTGAGAGAAAGCCTTTACTCTTTCAGTCATCTTGATAGGAACATCAACAAAAGCCACAGGCTTCCAAGGTTGGACTGAATCTTTTATTTTTTGGTATTAGTATAAACAACCACAATTTCTAGTTGAATTGCTCATCTCAGTCATTGCTGCTTGGCTAATTACTCTGGAAAAATAATTTTATTTACTTGACTGGCTTTTTAAAAATTATTAGTTATGGGATACTGCAACTTAAAGGTAATTAGTTATTTGGGAGCAGAGGTGTCTTTGTGAACTAATGGCTATGAAAAAAGTGAAATCTCCACCCTAACAAAGTTTATTTTTAGTGCTGTGATTTCTGCTTTTACCCTAAGATAAATGCAAACTTGTTACACCAGATTTTAAAACTTTTTAGAAAATATGCTAATTTATGTGATGTGCCAGATTCATCTTTGTCAACTCTCAATCAAAACCAGGATGTCTGTCTTTGGTTTTAGTTAATGGAATGCATAATTTGACTGCATAAACAGAAGGGCTTCATCTGGCTGCTATTAATAGAAGACAGGTTGGTGGAGCTGAGGTCATTCAGTAGGAGGATGGCAGAACAGTGAATTGATAGAGGCTAAAGGTTGACCCTAGCTCTAGGGCATGACCTCAGCTAGAGACAAATGAATGGGCTTCTAGGGGTGTGTGCAGGCAGAAGAAAAATTCAAAATGGATGAATAATCTATTTTAATTACTTTCCTCTTCCTCAGTGCAGAGATATGCAGCTTAGTGCATGTTTGAAAATAAAGAGAACATTAACAAAGAAACACACTGCCAACCACATTTGCTTTTATACAGAATAGCCAACAACTCCACCGTTTTTGCCAGCTGCTCAGGGTGTAAGTAATAGTAGTATTATATAAAAACATTGCATTTTTAAGAATATTTTGAGTTCCGTTACATTAGAACAACATTATGGTTTCATGAATTACCAGCCCCAAAGGAAGTCCAAAGCACGGGTTGCTTGCTTGTTTAAAGCTTCACTGCCTCCTACAGAGTAAAGCCAGTCAGAGAGATGCTTTTAGGGCAACATGACAGGAGGGAAGGTAGGTGCAAACATGTCAGCAGATCAGTAAGTGCAGAATTCTGGTAGGGATTCTCCCCTGCAGCATGTTGTGGGGACAGGAGCTTTGCAGAGCCTTGCATCTTCTGCTGTAATGTATCCAAATGGGAAGAGCTCCTTCCTCTTGTGCAGTCCCTCGTGACTTCATGCATGGCTGCTAGTATTAGCTGTTAAGATTATACAACTTTTTTAATGGTCGTACTTGTTTTTTCTGTATCTTATTTTTTAATATTTAGATGCTCAGAGCTCATTGTGGTGTAATTTGTTGAGAAACATGGCTAAATGAGAGAAGAATCTGAAAGAGAATTTCATTAGAGTTAGGAAAGCATTGTTTGCTATGCTTGCCAAAGCTTGACTGCATTTTAAATCTCAAAATTTTCTCAGCTCTGGAGGTGAAGCATGACTTTTTCTGTAATGCAGCAAAATAAAATACCACTGTGTCTAAGTTCATTGGGGAATATTGAAAACTAGGAAGTAATTAGGGATGTAGAAGATTAATAACCTGAACAGCAGAAGAGCAGCAGACAAAAGAAATTGGGAGGACTGAGGGTATAATAGCAAACATGTATCTCACTATCGGGAAACAGCTTCTAACTTATTGTGATACTTGTGACTATCCTCTTTTTAGCATAACATCTTATTACTACAATCTGCTTTTTGAGAAGTTGGAGTTACTAAGTGGAAAATGAAAGTTAAATGTTAAAAATAATGTTCAAGATTGTTGCATTAAAATAGAGAAAAGATTTAAAATTCACAAATGGAGAACCTAGAGGATGACAGAATTGGGGATCTCTGTGCAGATTTTAATTTGTTTGTTTGAGGCACAGACATCATGATTGTCTTTAATAGTATGAAACTGCACTGCCATTTTCAGTATTTTTCCACCTCATCCAGTGATTTGGATTAAAAGAAAATCTCATTTTCTTTACAGAGATTTCAGGAGTGTTGTTAATAGAATAAGCTAAGTACTTCAAAGCCATTATTATAGTTATCTCCACAATGGGGCTGTTACATTATGCGGTATCATTATTCTCATTCTATAGGCAGAGGCAGAGAAATGAAAGCCAAAATTATCAGTGCAAATATATGCCAATTTCCACTGCTAAAAAACAAACAAACAAACAAAAAAAAAAACAAAAAATGCCTTAAATTTTCAAAGTATGAGGATCACTTATTGGCCAAGACAACAGATTAAATGTAAAAAAATCTAGTCTTAAGATCATCACTTCCAAACCTGCTTTTCCTGGGCCTACCCACCACATGTTTACTGATGTCTTTAAAGGAAGCAGTCTACAGTTTCTACCCTTACTGACTCCAGATTTGTCCCAGTGTGTCACTCATTCCTTCTGTGAAGTTGGCGTATCTTGTAATTAGCAGAAAATTAAATCTGACTATTGTAACTCCTGATGCAGAAGGAAGAAGTAACTGAGATAGCATGAAGAGCCCTGACTGGGATATTTTACAGGCTTGTGAATGCTTGGCTTTGTTATCTTACGTTTTTTTATGTTTGTATTGCGAAGGAGGAAGCTAATTTCAAGCTTGTTTCCGGAGAGAGCATGATCATCAACAACCTAGAGTTGTACTGATTTTCAGTGTTAGTAATAAGGCAGTCAGCCATCCAAATAAACCTGCAGTAACCATTGTGTGCTCAGCTGCTCCAATGTGTAAAAAGAGAAAGAGTAATTATAAATTACAAAAGCATCATGTATATTTTTTTAAAGAATGGTACAAGACAATGTACTGTGAATTCATTCTTTTGCCCTGAGTGTTAATTACCTGTTGCGGTTGAAATGGCTGGCTGTGATCCAGCTCATGCTGAGATGTGTGGGAATCACTCCACTGACTTCAGCATCTCTGGGTGGCTGTAAGGTCTGTTGGCATTTCACATGAACCAAGCAGATTCAGCACCTGCAATTTCACATTACTGTTGTTAGATTTTATTTTGTCCTGAACTGACTGGTTTTACAGAGCTTCATCATTCATTTGTCTGTTTGGAATGATGCTTTGTGGTAGTTGTATCGCCATGTATTTTTAAACTCGCGTCTGGTAGTAGCTGAACTTGAGAAGAAATGCTGCAGAACCACAACAATGTCCATACCTAGCTGCAGCTTTTCAAGGATCTTGTTAGAGTTCTGATTACAGCTGCACAAACAGAAAGCTAGAGAGGGAAATGGCAAAGACTTGGAACCAGCAAGCCCTTAGCATACCCACCACTACAATGGAAGCAAAACCAGAACAACAATCTCTTCCTGCTGGGAAAATGCCAAGCGTGACTTGGAGCGAGTCCAAGATTTCTGCAAACTACGTAAAAACTAACATAATGTTATCACTTGAATAAACAGCTCGGTGAGGTCAAAAAACCCACCTCTTTCTCAAACATTCCTACTGTGTGCTATCAGGGCTGCATGGGCTGTGTCTGGTACGCTCTTCTCTGAACACACTCTTAGGGAGGCTTGCACTGACGTGCAGTGACACGAGAATACTGCATGCCAGGGCTCCTGTCACTAACCAGGGCATCCAGGCCCCTATAAACCCATGCAGCGGTGCCACAGGGCAGCTGCCCCAGCAGATGTGGCTGGCCTCACCTATGCGCATGAGGAGGGCGAAGACAGAGAGTCTGCACACGGCTGGTGTCTCCCACGTCCATGACTGGGGATGACACCTTACATCAGCTTCTCTTATATATCAACTCTTACATTTACTTGTTCACTATTTGGTATAACTTGGACAATTCTATCATTTCTTGTGACAATTTGCTGGGTTTTTTCTATGTTTTTATACTATCACTGCATTTGTGCCAGGATTTCCAGGTGTCTCACAATGTGACTGGACACTACTGCTCTAAGTGAGGTTGCCAGACACTGAGGAGCCCTGAGAAATGAGTACTTTGTACCTCTACTTGGCATGTGCAAAACCTTACAGTTAAGATATTGCATGTAGCACAGAGTATGGTGGTTGGCCTTACCTGGCTGTCAGACATCAACCCAGCTGCTCTCTCAATCCCCTACATCACAGGACAGGAGGAGAAAATAAGATGAAAAAGCTCATTGGAAGAGATAAAGACAGTGAGATCACTTGCCAGTCACCATCACGGGCAAATCAGAGTCAACCTGAAAAGATTCATTTAATTAATTGGCAATTAAAAAAAAAAAAAGTAGGATAGTCAGAAACAAAGACAAACCAAAACCACCTTCCCCTCACCCCAGACCTTTTTCTCAGGTTCAACTTCACTTGTGATTCCCAACTCTTCTACCTCTTCATCCTCCTCCAAGTGGTGCGGGGGGATGGGGAATGAGGGGTTGCTGTTAGTCTGTAAGAACTTATTTCTGCTGCTTTTTTCTCCTAATATTTTTCTGTTGCTCTAGCATGGATCATTGGCACAGGATCCTTCAGGAGCAGATTGCTCTATTTTAGGTCCCCCATGGGCCATAGCTGCTTCCAGGAAACCTGCTCCTGCATGGGGTCTCCATGAGGTGTAGGTTACTTCAGGGCACATCCACATTCTGTGGCATAGGGTTTAATGTGGATATTTGCTCCAACATCATCTTGAGGGGCAAAGCCTCCATCATTTTGGTTTTCTCCATCTGGGCTGCAGGAGAATCTCTGTTCCAGCACCAGGAGCATCTCTTTCTTCTCCCCTTCTTCTCTGATCTTGGTATCTCCAGGGCTGTTTCTGTCACATTTTCTTAATCCTCTCACAGCTGCTGCACAACGTCTTCAACCCTTTCTTAAATGTTTTTGCAGAGCTGCCACCAGCTTGGACGACTGTCTCTATCCAAAACAGCAGCAGCTCCATGTCTTTTCTCACAGAATACACTCCTGCAACACCCCAGGGCATAGATACACAATACAGTTGGCATGGAAATGTGAATTAAGTCCAACTTTTCCAGAATGCACCAGATTATAACACACAATTTACTCATCTCTGCACCCATTCATGACTGCATCCTTCCCACCTCTAGTGAGTCATTGTGCAATTTGAGGGCAGCCTGGCCATCCTCATGGCTCATTGCTTCCCAGAAGACTGGTCCTGCCCTTTCTTCCCATGCTTGCAGCCAGAATTGCTGCTCTAACACACCTCACACTACATGGTATGCTGATTCAGTTTGTTAATCTGATGTAAAACCTCTCCCTTCTCATTTACAGAGTTAGTTTTCTGACAAGTTTTTTTTTCCTAGCAGATGGTAAGCATCTAAGTTAGTTCAGCGGTAAGGCTTAACTGTCTATGAACAGCTGTGATGGGCACTCTGCGTAGTGTGCAGGTACGTTTTTAATCCCAGAAATACCAGATGAAAGTTTGGGATGCTTCTTCATTGGGGAGTGTGGACAGGTGTACATGATTAAATAGAGTTGCAAATCCCCATGCTCAAGTCTGTTACCTTCTTGGAGCTCCTGGGAAGAAAAAGAACAAGCTTGCAGAATGCCCTGCTTTGCATAATATTGACCAGACAGAAAATATCCCAAATCAATTACACCCAGGGAAAGGATTTGATGGTAGGTAAGGAAACAAAAGTTTTCTAGCTGAAGGGCTGGAGAAGAATAAGCATGTCATAGAATCATAGAATATTTTGGACTGGAAGGGATCTCTAAAGGTCATCTAGTTCCACTCCCACCTACTCCCCCACTCCCAGCAATGATCAGGGACATCTTCAATTAGAATAAATTGCTCAGACCCCCATCCAACTTGACCTTGAATGCTTCCAGTATTGGGATATGTAAAGCCTCTTTGGGCAACCTGTTCCAGTGATGAAATATATCCCTTTCCAGAAAGAGATTTGCTCAGTAAATAAGGCTATTAGTCCAGGAGCTGGGGGAGTATGCCTTGTTGCTATGCTTGTCTGTCAGTATCAGCATGCAAGGCTGGATGAACATTTAATCTGAAGCAGTACATACTCATTCTTAATGACAGACTGTGTTGAGACATATAAATAAATAGTATGATTTATTGAACGTGTGACAAATGACCATTAGCTGCTGTGCTATCATCTTTTTCATCATGCATGTTCTTATCAAGCTCTGAAAGTAAACATGAATGTGAGCTTTGACTCCAGCCAAGATGACAACAGCAACGCTTTCAACAACACAATCATTTACAAGGGAAAAGAGGAGAGGGCACCCCAGAAGGTGCTGCATGTTTCTTACTTCTGGACATCAAGCAGCCCTATCCAGACAAGAAGGAAGCCTGAGTGGAGAATGGTGGGACTGCCCGAGGGCCTGGAAATAAGGGACAAGTGGCAGCAAAAGAACTACAACAGAGGAATTCAGTAGATTTTTTTTCTTTTTTTGTTTCAGTCTTGGGAAGGCTCCCATAATGTATACATCCTTTATAGCAGAGAGACCAGGTGAGGTAGAAAGGTTTCAGTTAGGCATATTATTAATTAAGTATTTAGTCCAACCAGAAGATTCAAATGTTAATAAGCCACTAAGACCAGATGGCATTCACCCAAGAGTTCAGAAGGAAAAGGGACACAAAATTGACAAACTCTTGGCCATTTACAGCAAGTGCTGGAGGAAGCTACCAAGCAGGGGGCCTGACTCATGGGAAAATGGTAGAAAACATCTATAATAAAGAGAGATTGCCAAATACATGAATAAATGGTCTACCAGAAAAGTGGCAGGATGGCTGGGATGAAGGGTTGCCCTGACGCCCTGGCCTGCTGAAGTTCTATGGCATGGACAAAGGGGGTGATATATTTGAATTTCCAAAAAGCCTTTAACCAGTTTTGACAGGATTGCAGGAAATGACCTTTTATTGATTGGAGGATGGACAAAGGATGGGAAATAAAGACTAGTGCTTTCTAAGGTGGAGCAATATCAGCGGTGGAAACCTGTAGGGACTGCTGCTGTGACCAGGTTTATCCAGCCTCTTCACCAGCAAACCAGAAAGGGAAATGTAGCAAAATCCTCATGTTTGAAGATGATACCAAGCTTTTCTGGTAGGCAGTGTGGAATTCCTGAAGGAGTTAACAAAATTAAAAGGACAAAGCATCAAATTAGTTTTGCTGTATCTAAATGAGAAGCAAGGCAGCTAGAGAAAAAATAATCTGAAATGTGCCTACATGCAGAATTCAGAATTGGTTGTTTTGGCTCAGGAAAGTGATCATGTAAACGTCATGGTCACTTTAGCTAATTCATTATCCTGGAACTCAGTATCAGCATAAAGAAGACAGTAAAATGTATATCATCACCAGGAAGGGTGTTGAGGATAAGACAGGGAGCATCATTTTGCCACTATGTAAAAAACCTAATTACCAGAATTTATAATTTCTGGGTCCTCAAGAAGAAGAGAAGAGTTAGATGAGGTACAGAGAAAGACAACTAAAATGATTGAAGGGATGTCATGCGGCCTTATAAGGAAATATTAGAAAGGTTGAAACTGTCAATAGTGAAGTGAGAAGACTGGAAGGTAAAAGGAGTAAGATATATAAAATTCTGAAGATGGTAGAAAAGGTCAATGCAAAAGTGATTCAATAAATTTTGCAATACTAGGACTGGAGAACACTAATTTCTAGTTTAAAATAGACAAAAGGGAGATACTACTGCAGTCTTGACAGGAAGTAGAAAAATTCCTTAAAGGCAGCCATATATGCTACCTTCTAGCATCTTTTACCCAAGACTTGTGGATGTTGAGGAACTATGAGGGGAATTGATCCCAGATAGTGCTCTTGTCTGCTTTCTCCAAATAACATCTTCTATTCCCCCAGCAAGAGACAGTACGGGGGCTGATGGTTTGGTTGACTGGTCCTATGATAGGAAGTTTCATGTATTTTCACCCACAGACTAAATGAGATATGAGGAGAAACTTCTCACAGTGAAGACATACAAAAGCCACTGATTCAATTTCTTCAAACCCCTTAAAGAAAAAAAAAGGGGGGGGAGGGGGGGAATAGGAATTTTCTTTCTCTAATATCTTCCTCTCCCTCATAAAAACATCCTATTTCTATTCCTTCCTTTAGTATCAGCTTATTAAACACTAACCACATTACAAGCTGTGCTACGCACTCCAATTGAATGCTAACACAAAACTAAATACAGCACGTACAATAAACACAAGGGCAGGAAACATTAATAAATGCAACATTTCTTTCAGAAAGCCCCTTGGCCAATGAAATGGAAGATTTTAATTTTCTTCTGTGCCCCACACACTGATGATCAAATGAAGTGAAACTAGATTTCAAGTTTTCACAGCTCTCTGCTTCTCACAAACCTACAAAAGGTTTTGCTGTCCTCCCACTCCGCTCACTACTCCTCCAACTGACATGCAAATAAAATCCACTCTCCTCCCTCTCGGGCTCCCTTCCTCCCACCAGAATGGATAAAGAACAAGAGTGGCTCTCCTGACTTCTCACGCCATAGATGAGCATGCTTGAAACTTACCTTCTTGCTCCCCTCACTCATTCACAACCAAAAAAGAAAAGAAAGGAGCAGCACGTTATTGCTTCCTGGGACAAGTAAAACCAAACAAGTCAAAGCTTTTCTTTCTTCCCACACTTCATTGTCTCACTTATCCTGCTTTACTTGCTGTCCTCTTACTAACCCCAGCAGGATGGCACAGTTATCTTTAGTTGGATTAATGCCTTTGGGTGTCTTTATTGTTTCTTATCCTCCTTAATCCTCACCTATTCAGGGCTCATTCATTCTGTTACCTTAGTTGAATGGTTGTCTGTGGCCTCCCACATGTATCCTTGGTTCCTATGAAAGTCCTGGACTTTCTGTTCACTTTGAGTTGTCCTTGAAGCTGTTGGTACTGCCTAGCATCCATCACCTGTTGCCCACATCACCTGTTGCCCACATCACCTGTCCTGAGTGGGGAAGCAACAGCATACTGCGCAAGCTCAGCCTAGGGGACAAGCATAGCCCAAGCGAGACGGTAAGACCCTTTGTCCCTAGTGAATATTCAATGTTACTCATGTTGAATTAAATGAATAAGGGCAACTGACTGGAAAATCAACGTCCTACAGTCCCTGGGCTCAGAAGATTTCAAGCACTCCTCCAGATGATGTTTGTTCAGTCTGACAAGCAGAATGGCACTTCGAACTCAGTCCATTCCCAGCCCTGGGGAATTCCCTAACCAAATATACCTGTCAAGTGAAAGCAAAGCCACAGCCATCCTTGATTTCCTTGGCACCACACAACCTCAGAACTCAGTTTCTCGTATTATGCATTTAATTTGCTCTAAAACTAATAATTCATCTACTTGAATGCAAAAAAAAAAAAAAAGAAGAAAAGATTGTTTTCTAGGTTAGCTAAGTTGTGCTTTTTGAAAGGGTTTTCATTTTGCCACTGAATCAGATGAGCAGGTAGACATAGAGCTTACACCTAGTCTATCTTTTAAACAGCTAAGAGAGTCACATGTTGCATCTGGAAGGACTGCATTGTTCTAGAAAAAAAAGCATAATTACATAATACTTTTGTAAATTAATGTTGAAGTCAGCTTTTTACAGCAATTATAGATTTTTGTTCCTATTTCTTATAATTTATTATCCATTCTATTTATTAAAAAAATTAACTGGTTATGTGGCATATTACCTTTTTATTTAAAGACTACAATGCATCCTAGGCATTAAGACAAAAGAGTAAGTCATCTTAGAAGGGAGTGATTTACTGAAAAAAGATCCTTATTTTAATGAGACCCGTTAGTGCATTTATCATTCCTTTTTTTTATTTCTTCTTGTTCTTTTTTTTTTTTTTCCATAAAGATTCAGTGCACGTATGGGTCTGAGAGAGATAAATGACAAAACGTTCTAGGAGCAAGAACTTCACTGTGAAGCTTCAACACTTCAGTGCAGGCACCTGCAGACATCCCCGTGTTTTGTATTGCACATTCAACTCTGTGTCTCCAGTCTGTGTCCTTTGTATTTGCACCAGTTTATGATATGTGGAAATTTTTTTAGCAGTACATCTACACAGAATCAGTTTTGATAAGTCATAGCATGACAACTACGGGGAAAACGTTCTTTTCATTTACTGCACTGCTTATTTCAAAAAGAATCAATGCCCAGGAATTTATGACAATATCATCACACTCCTCAGACAATCTTTGAGGTAAAAGCCTGGACAACTTCTAACACATATCAGATATGAAGCTGCTAAATCTGGAATCATTCTGTAACACTTACGCCTGTGTGATACTGTGCACAGTTCAAACAGTCCAGAGATCTTGTCCACTGGAAACCAGAAAAGCAGTCTACTGTGGATCTACAAACAAAATACTCATCATAGCAAGTGAAATGGCTGCAGCAATTTTCAGCTAGTTTCTGGTAATAATTTGTTGTGTGCAACACTGATATGAACAGTGGAATTAAACAGTGGATTGTACTCTCTAGCTCTTAATTTTTGAGAGGAGGCTTTAAAGCTTGTTTAAATTCTTTTTTTGAACAGGAAATCCACAAGTTCTGGTTTCTTCCAGTTGAACCACTACCAAGTACATTTGGGAAGATAAGCACCATGATTTCAAACATTCCCTGCTTCCTTCCTTTTCCCCCAGCTTTATATACTGAGCATGACACCATATGTTATGGGGTATCCCTGTGGTCAGTTGGGGCCAGCTGTCCTGGCTGTGTCCCCTCCCAACCTCTTGTGTACCACCAGCCTCCGCTGGTGGGGTGAGGAGCAGAAAAGGCCTTGGCTCTGTGTAAGCTCTGCTCAGCAGTGATATTCAAGTTCAGGCTTGATGGGGCTCTGAGCAACCTGATCTAGTGAAGATGTCCCTGCTCACTGCAGGGTCATAGGACTAGGTGACCTTTAAAGGCCCCTTCCAACCTAATGCATCTTGTGATTCTATGGTTCCAGCTTTAGCCACTCATGAAAGAGTTGGACTGGATAAAGAATTTACAATGTGAAATTTTGATCTGCTCCAGCAGGAAGGTTGAACTAGATGATCTTTTGAGATCCCTTTCAACTCTTAAACATTCTGTGATTTTGTGTGTGGTTCTGTGTTCTAATACTTTGCAATATGGCATGCAGTTACTATATACACACCCATATTACATTAAAGCATTTATATATTTTTATATAAGAATTAGTAGAATGATTGCAAACTTAGCTGTCATTCCTACACATATGACAACAGTTCCCTGTTAAGTCTGGATAGTCAAGACTGAAACGCAAGGATTAGACAGATAAAGGGATTTCTCACTCTGAGACAGAATTTGTTACTGATGCATCAACCTCTGAGAAGCAGCTGGAGAAGCCTTGTATTATAACAGAGGCCCCCAAGTTCTTACAGGAGCTTTGCACCTTTAAGTGGTGCTTACCACCTCCATGTGTTAGACAAACTGTTCAGCACCTTGAAGAATGAGATTTTACTCAGAGTTGCACATAAAGCTCTAATTAATGTGCATTAGATTCACAGCCACGACAAAGAAACAGGGTAATTACCATCTTCCTGCTTAGATACTGCTGACTTCTCGTGGTGCTGAAGAGCTCCTAGCTTTTGAATAAGAAAATTTGTTGGTTTAGGTAAAATAGATTTAATATATGGATTTTAATTCATAAAAATCTAAAGGGAACACAGAATTTGCCTGAATTATATTTCAAATAAAAAATGGAGAAACAGTACAAAGCAATTATTCATTTAATATGAATGGTCTCCATAAAGGAAAAGACGTTTATCCAGGAGCACAAGGAATTTAAACAGATTATGGAGAGACACTGCCAAAACTGAGGATGAAGCATATTCATTTTACAAAACACACATTACTTTTTTTATCTGTTCCCCAAAGCCATGGTATTAAGGTCTGTTTTCATTCCAATTTGTCCCAGGCCTATTATTTCCGACCACCTCCTTTTAGACTCATTTTTGCAGCAATTTTACAAATCTGGGAGACCCCTTCCCAGTCAAAAAAGAGACAGTCGAGAATAAAGCCTCTTTGTTGGCACTTATCATTTCAAGGGAAACTGAGTCTTATTGCAGAAGCCCATGAAGAACCTGTGACTCTCAAAACTTAGATCCTGCTCACTAAGGTCTGGTAAATTTTATATTGACAGTTTATTTCTAAATTCTCTGATCTCTTCCTAAAACACATTGTGTGATACGTGTATCTGGCTGAGAAATGTAATGCTGAGTTTAAGTAGAGTCTATTTCATTTAACTTGTTAACAGAGGTATCATTCACATCTCAGGTTTCCTCTTTCAGGCTGGATTCACCACCGCTGTGCACTATGCACTGGTTATTTTTTCTCACATTTGAAATAAATGTAAATTGACTTGCTGACAGTTAACTGCATCAGTATAAACGACTGCCTGAGACACAGAAAAAGGGTGAGTCAAATGCTCTGCACACACCTGAAACAGACACCACAGAGCTGCCATGGTCTTGTCAGAGAGCTCTCTTTGGCTGTCCACCACACTGCACCGCACAAAGCCATTTGTTCCAACCCTGGTGAGTGAGGTAGTCTGTGTGACCTCAGCAAGCCAAGAAAATGGGATTTTCTGACCCATAGTGGAGGAAGATTAAATACATTCTTTTGTCCTCATACTGGGTCATAAACATTCAGTGTCGTGGATGGCAGCAGCAAAGCTTCTCACTAAATTGTCATCTTCCATGACCAGCTTGGATCCCTGAGGCTGAGCAAAGCCCCTTCTAGCAGGGGCAATCATGTATCTGCTACCTCTATATGCCTCTCTTCCCTCCTATCTCTGGTGCCCAGGCCTCCTCAGGCCATACCATGTCACTGACAAGTGAAAGGAGATACAAAGCCGCACTGCACACCACTGGGTTTCTCTTTGCTCCCATCCCCGTGCTTGGGAAGTCTTCTGCTAGTGTGGCTGCTCTCCCCACAAGGTGCAGGCAGGGAGCAAGGGCAGGCAGCAGCAGATAGCCGAGTACTACGAGCACTGTGGAGCTTGGTCTCTACACTCTAAACCAGTGAGAGTAACTGAGGCAGTGTAAAAGCCACTTCACTGCAGCTGCTGAGCTACTGCAGATCTTTCCAAAGTTTTCTTCACCTCTTAGAATATCCTGAGCTGGGGACCCGCAAGGGTCACCAAGTCCAGCTCCTGGCTCCACACAGAGCCAGACAAGGCAGAGCCTGGGACTGAGTGCACTGTCCAGACACTTCTTGAGCTCAGTCAAGCTCGGTGCTGTGACCACTTCCCTGGGGAGACTGTTCCAGTGCCCAACCACTCTCTCAGTAAAGAACCTCTTCCTAACATCCAAACAAAACTTCTGTTGCAGCTTCATGTCATTCCCTTGGGTTCTATCATTGGCCACTAAAGCCAGTCCTGCCTAGGAAAAACCTGGTGTTTATTTAGGTCCTTGACAAAACGTGAAGTATTCGGACTGATCATACTCCAGGAACATCATTGGATATTTTTAGCATGTCTTCACTGACATGTCTTCACTGTTCGGGTTTCAGATATGAGAGAGAAAAAGAAGCTGAGCAATGTGTCTTCTGAAACTGAAAGTAGCATTTGGAACATTTCTGAGGTACTACATTTAATTTTTTTCTTTCCCACATTTTTTGTCTGAAGTAGGCTGCATCAAAATTTTTTTCTTCACTAGACCATCTTTACCCTAGTGATTGCTGGAGCAAGATGTAACAGAGGACTGAGGGACTTGATGTCATAAGACAGTGCCTTGCTGAGAACTCTAAATATTGTTCAAGTCAGAATACAGTGTACTTAGACTTGGCCTTATCATTTTGTAATCCTGTAGAAAGGTGATCTGTTAATATTCAGTGGAGAGACATTATTAAAAACAACAGACATCCCATTTCAGGTCAGCACTAAGTCCACAGGGAGACACAGATGTATCATATCCCTACAAGACTAAGTGGCATAAGGGCTATAGCATCTTGTACAGCAATGGTGTTGAGCCAAACTTTGAGATCTTAGCTCTAGTGTATTAATAAAAACAGGGGGAACTTTTGTGTAATAACTGCTTTTCCTATGTCTGAAGTGCTCCATAAGTCAATTCTGTGAGTTAATGGGATGGTAATGGGTCAATGGCAATAGCGTGAGAAAATGTCACTCCAGCACACAGAGACCATCAGATAAGTTGATTAATGCTCCATCAGTCATCCGGTACAATAGAAATAGTCATTATGAAAGAACACCAGTACGTGATCTCTTTGGAAAATAAACACTCTAACCTAATATTTTTTTCCACAAAGCTGGAATGCTCCCTAAAAGCATTTATGAAGTGACCAGATGCATTGACCACATATAATACTAGAAAAAAACAGTTCTTCAGCTGTAATTATTTTTCAGCCATCATCCTGAGAAACACAAAAAGTGAGTCTTTCATGCTTCCCATGTCCCTTTGGTGTCAATAAGTCAAATGAAACACCCTTACAGGAATTGCCCAGAGAGATAGGTTTGCTTATTGCTTGGGAGTCTATGAATGTCCCTTACTTTATGACCCACTGGCTAATCTGCTAAACTAAAACCAGGAGTGTGGAGAAGAAAACCAGGGCTTAAGGGTATAAGTAACTTGTCTTTTCAGTGAATTTCATTATCTCATGTTATTTGGAAGCATACTTATACTTTGAAACCCAGAAACGAGGAGCAGGATTCAAAGTCTCAGTAAACTTGTAAACCAAATCTGAGCCAAGCTTTGCCCTGAAACCAGAGAAAGCCAAATACCTCTGTAAATGGGTTTAATGGAAAGCACATTATCACTGACAAGCAATGAATACTTCGCTAAGGGGAAGACAGGAAAACCTTTGCTACCTGAGGAGATCTGAGGAAGAATAACAGCATATGTGAACAGTGAATTACAGAGTCCTGCCAGTGAGGGATCCCGTGACCCCTGAGTTTTTCTTCCTTTTGCCCTCAGATGGCTTTAAGTGCTTAGTGAAGTTTCTAGGCTCAGGGCTATTTTCAGGCAGACCCATTTCCAGCTGCCTGCTCTCTGTGAAGGTGCCTTGGAGATGCTCTTGGCTTGGTACTCCCCCCTGTTCCTCTGTAGCTGCAGTACTGCTGGCAGCAGTGATGGTGTTTCTGCTGTATCATTTACCCGTTGATATCATGCTGCCTCTGTGCTTGGTCCAGCCATTCCAAAGACACTTTTATCTACTATTCCAGTAGCTTCAGCTCTATGGGTGATGCTCTCCCTCTTTCTGTTGTCTGTTTTTTCTAGTCAATGCCTGGCTGATGAAGGATGCTGCTCCACAGCCAGGATGGTTTCTAATCAGCAGAGTGTGGACAAAGGACAGAGAAAATCCCCAGACCGCCTGGCTTTCAGCTCTGTGAGGACACCTGAGAAATGCCTGGGTGTTGCAAGTAGCATGAATTAGAGAATTTTAGAAGTAGTTAGGCTGAGGCTCGGGCTGGTCAAACAGGTCAGTGAGAACGGAGGTTGGGAAACAAACAAAGAATATGTTGACCCAACCAAGAATGTGAAGAGACATAACTAAAGAGATTAGTGAAAGTTATAGAACATGTAGCAAAAACAAACTGATTTGTTAGTGATAGGGATGTAGAAGGTAGGGAGTCAGTTGACGACATTATCTTAGGTTAGTCTAGCATACGAGACATAACAGGAGAGCTGACTATCAATTGCTATCCGCATGACGTATGAGGATGTGGAGCGCTTCGCGAGTTTGCGTATCGAGCCGTGCTGATCTAATCTGTAACCAAAGAATGTAAGCTATTTGTAAAAGATTATAAAAGATGAACCAAAATTGAGGGTCTTCGGAATCTGGCTTTGGACGCTAGTCCCCAGGTTCCCGGGGCCCCGAATAAAGCACCGCATAAACTAACTCCGTTGGTTTGTGTTTCGTGTATCGGGCAACATGGGCATCAGGGATATCCTTCTACTTCAGAAGACATCTCAAACCTTGCTCTGTTCAGTGCCCCTGAACTGAGAGTTTGGATAAGACAATGTGTTCACTCAGGCCTTCTTAAAGACCCCATTTTTTTTATATCACTCTTTTCTTCCTCTGGCCATTCTCACGTCCTGAAATTTGTTGCTACCTCAGCCTGTCTCAGGGAGATCCACTGTTGCTGTTGGTATTGAGGGTGGAGTAGGCGAAGGCAGCAATGGTTGGAAGGCTGCAGCACTGCAGCAGCTTATTCATGGTCTCCAGAGGAGGCATTTGTCTCTTCATACTTGAACAGCAATCCAATTTCCTCCAGGAAAGAGACCAGATGGAAGTGTTCAATATGCCAGATTCTACTACAGGTTTCCAGTTTGACCACACTGGGACAGACAAGAGGACTCAGTAGCTTTATACCAGAAATTCAAAGGATTTCTGACCAAACCCCACATTGCTTGGCCTGGCATAAAGACACAAAAAAGCTGCCCATTTCATTACCTCCTGTATGTCCTCTGTAGATGGCATCAGAGAACTTGCTCCATCTGCGAGCTTTAGCCTTCAGGGCTAATGATGCTTTTGTCATTTCAAATCTTGGGTAATTCTCATGTGTGATGCTTTTATGACTATCACAGACCTGCTCTTTTCTGCGGTGGAACCAGTTGGTTCACACAGCAAAAAATGGAGCACATCACTGGTGTGAAACTCTGGTCATTCAGGATACTCCTATGGGGTCTGAATGCTGCAATGGAGACCTGTGGCACATTATCTCCTGTGGAACACTGAAGTTAATCACACAGTTAATTCCTACAAAGATATGAAGTGTGAGAAGATACTGTGAACTAATTTAAGCTTAAGCATGATGCAAAATTATGCTCACAGAATAAAAAATTAGCTATTGATGTCAGTGTGCCTTTGGGTGTTCTACTGCAGAAGAGCATAAGAAATTATCTTACTCATTCTTTGTTTTATAAAAGTTTTTTTTCCGTTAAAATATCCCTCAAGGCCATGACCTATTAAAGCATTTTCTTTCATGCGAAGTATTGTCTATGCAATAACAATTCTTTCATTGGAATGCAAGACAACATATTATTTTTAGCAGATTGGTATCCAAAATCATTTTACCACAGGCCAAGGATACCTTCTGAGAAAAGACATGAGCTTGATTGTCCATTTATTACCTGTTAAAATGTTCTCATTTGCCTTCCCTTTGCAAAATTTGGCTCTCACTACTCAAACAGATTCAATTTCAGAAAAGATATTTTCACAGCAATAAATCTCTGCATTGCTCAAAGGGCACGAGTTGAAGGGGAATATTGGGTTGTATCCAGGCAAAACTGTCTCTAGGACAGAGAGACAGGCTCAATTACTCTATTTGATCATGGGAGTCTTGTGGCAAAAGCCAGAGCAAAATGAACCCACTATTGTAATGTGTTGCAAATTTGTTCAACCATTTCATACATCCTGGATGCCTCAGCCGGTCCTACCTGGGCAGGGACCAATGGGAGATGTATTGAGTGCCCAGCTGGAAACTTCTTCTGAAGGTCTGAGCAGTTACTCTCTTGGTGCATTTATGTGAGTGGGTATGCAAAGGCAAGGAGACATCTTCCTAAATACATATTTCTAAGAGGGAAACAAGTAACTGTGTCTGCCAGATGCCAAGATGCTAGTTGTGGCAAAACTTGTCTGGCTTTTCATGGTGACACTTCCCAGGCAAAGCATCTGTGTCTTGTAGGCAAACAGAGACCTGGGAATGTGACTACTTCACAGAGTGTGGCATCCTTTTTTTGTCTCTTCCCAGGGAAGAAAGCTGGCTCATGCATTTTCCAGAAGGACAGACTGGCTGCTCCAAACATGGCTTAGGGCAAAGCCATGTCCTAATGCTGCAAATCAGGACAGATTTGTTTTGGAAACCTGCTTTTCCAGAGTGATCTGGCTGACATACCACTTATTTCCTATTCTTGGTAATTGCTTGCTCTGACTGAATGTCCTTTTGAAAACTGTTGACAAGATCTACGCACCACCCAGAAGAGCTGGTCTGCACACAGCCTCATCTACACACACAAAGTATTCTTTGCTGAAGTTCACAGTGTGCAACTGGGTGCTGGACAAAAAAATAGCTGCAAATATGGACAAGAAATAATTGTGGTTGACACCACTGCAGCTACCAGAGTGAAATTAATGTCACAGATTATCCACAGAGAGGGACAACCCAAATAATCCTCAGATATTTTATTTGCAAATAATAGCCTCTTATTGTAGACTCTTGGTTATTGTCAAGAGAGGTTGATCTCTGCATTTGTTTGAGTCAAATGCTGCAGTATTTGAATTCTCGTCTTCCCCTTTCATTAGGAAACATTTTTAGGCTGCCACTGATTTTGCTGCCCCCAGTCTGAATTAAAAATAACTCCTTATGCAAGCAAAAGCAGGCACAGCTATACTGCCATTGTATTCAGTGGGAATGCAGGGACTGGGAGAAGAAGAGGTTTTGAAATGGAAGTCAATTGCCTTCACAACACTGTTCTTTCCTTGCTTCTGTGGCTGTATTTTTGCTTATCTCCATGTATGAGACATTTCTTCAGACTATTTTCCCTTTAGTGAATTGTCCACACAAAATTAGCAATGAATAAAGATGATTTTAAAAGTGTCCTTTAAATTCAGAGTGCATTCCAGTGTCTCATCTTCATGCTTCTAGTTCAAGGATGCTTCTGAAATCCATTAGAGGATGGTCACCTTGAATTTTGCTTATGATATAACTTCTCAGTACTGCGTTAGTCAACATGGAAGAGGAAAAAGATTAATGGAGCAAGGTAGTGCCTAATAATGTTAATTTTACTTCAAAAAAGAAAAAAAAAAGAAAGAAATTCCAGCAACTGCTGATTTTAGACTCTTTCTGGACTTTAGACTATGTTGTTTATTGTTCTGAGCCCAAACACTGAATGAGGCAGATTGCTGTCAGAAACCTTTGGATGAAAGATTATTGAACTTTGCAGTTACTCTCTACTTAAAAAAAACCCAAAACAACAAAACACTAATACAGAGTAAAATATCACCTCAGGTGGGAGCAAATCCCCCAGAACGAGCAAATTTGTAGGTTGAACAAGGAGGTTTTGCAAAGTGCTTGTGATGCATTTCCTGGACCCTCTCCTGCTTCTGGCTGTGTAACTCCCTGGTGTCCATCCTGCCAGCATGGAAAGCAAAAGTGCAGTGCTATGCAGCAAAAATCTCCTTCAAGATCAGCTATCAGCTGTAAGCCTGCAGTTCTTCAACATGTTCTGCTCCCCAAAGCTGCCTGCTTTCATAGGACAATTTCTGTACATTTATACAGGAGAAAGAACATGAAATGGAGCCATAAATTTTCCTTTACTGTAGTGTTTGCCTTTGCCCTCTGTTTTATTAGGTGTTTATTTATAGCATGATCCAAAATAAAGTTTCCTTCATTTTCTAGAAATCAAAGCTAAATGCAGGGGAGACCAAAGCCCTCTTCCATCCTGATGACTTGTTCAGTATGGGAATGTTTGCAAATCAGGATAACATGGTCACAGCAGCTGAGAAGAAAGATCAGTGCATGGAGAACTATACACATTGACATTCACAGACTGGAAAGGTTGGGCCTGGGTGAACCTCATGAGGTTTAACACCGCAAAGTGTAGGGTCTTGCCCTTGGGCCGGAGGAATCCCAGACATAGATACAGGCTGGGAGAAGAGCTCCTTGAGAGTAGCCCTGCTGAGAAGGACCTGGGGATCCTGGTGGACAAGAAAATGAACATGAACCAGCAGTGTGCTCTTGCAGCTCAGAAGGCCAATGGTATCCTGGGCTCCATCAGAAGTGGGGTGGCCAGCAGAGACAGGGAGGAGATTGTCTCCCTCTACTCTGCCCTTGTGAGGACCAGTCTGGAGCACTGTGCCCAGATCTGGGGACCTCAATTCAAGTAAGATGTGGAGCTGTCAGAGAGGGTTCAGAGGAGGCCACAAAGATGATCAGGGGGCTGGAACACCTCCCCTGTGAGGACAGGCTGAGGGAGCTGGGCTTGTTCAGCGTGGAGAAAAGAAGGCTGCAGGGAGACCTCATTGCAGCCTTCCAGTACTATAGTCAGGAGGGAAATTGAATTTTTACAAGGGTAGATAGTGGTAGAACAAGGGGTAATGTATTTAACCTAGAGGAGGGAAGGTTTAGCTTGGCTATCAGGGGAAGTTCTTCACAGAGAGAGTGGTGAGGTGCTGGAACAGGCTGCCCAGAGAGGTGGTGGATGCTTCAGCCATGGAGGTGTTGAAGGTCAGGTTGGATGGAGCCCTGGGCAACCTTGTCTAGATACAGACCTGGAAGCTGGTGGTCCTGCCTGTAGCAGGGGAGTTGGAACTCGATGATCCTTGGGGTCCCTTGCAACTCACAGCTATGAAATTCTGTGCAAGTTGGGCTCCTCTGCAGTGCAAGTAAGCTGAATTTTGCCATCCCAGAGTGAATTGACCATTTGTTGTTCCCCCCCCCCCAAAAGATGCAGAACATCAGTGTGTGGGATGGAGGGAAGAGTTATGGGGAGTATGGGGGAACAGAGGCGTGATTACAACATGTGTCAGAGCCATTTGTCCTGCAACAACAACCAGCTCGTGACACTGTTTCCTCCTGCTGACAGCAGCAAGAGCAGTAAGTGACTTGTCTTCCCATGGCTCTTGCCCAGGCAAAGGGGCTCCCAGTCTGTGACACTTCTTCCTTCTCCCCTTACTCCCCAGCAGTCCTGCACTCAGAGTAGGGTGGAGCAGAGGTGACCCACCTGCTGCAAACCAAATGCTGGTGCATATTTTCTGGAGAAGAATACAATTGCAAAATAAACATGATGTAAGGTTTTGAGATACTTTATAGCAGGTGCAGCTTAATGCATAAAAAAAGACATTAAAATGCACACAAAAATAAACTCTTTTAGTACATAACAAGCTCTTATTCAACACTGACAGTTTAATCTCCTATCCTACAAGGAAAGCTTTGCACATGCTTCTCTGTTTCCAAGAGCTCTATCATTAGTATTGTTCCTTCATCTATAAAGTGAACTCATGACTCTGCATAATCACTCTCCCTCCTGTATGAAACAGAATTGAGCCAGCATTGCACGTACCATTACTCTTGAAGGGCAGCTTCCAGAGCTGCATTTTAATTAGGGTGATATGTTGCTTTGTGTCTAATGGTTCACACACACCAGTGGGTTTCTGAACTTTAATAAGTTACTGCATGTCAGCCAAGGCAGGTGACTGCCAAGGTACTCGCTCCTTCCCTGGCAAATGCTAGGAAATACATTTTTTCTGCTATTAACCTAGCATGGAGTCTGGGCTGACACATTTTACATAGCATTTGCAGTGAGAACCTCCAATCAATTACCAGTAGCTTTTTAAACTGCAGGTGAAATAATTGCATCCCTTAGTGCAGAGTGCTTGGGCATGGCTGTGACACTGCCCGTTGAATCTTCCCTAGGAGAGTTTGGCTAATGGGAAAGAGGCAAGTTCATCTTCTCTGCCTTCTGCTTCTTAAAAATGCATGATAAAAGAACCCCAGGTTAATCACCTAGGTTTGCTGTCTGTAGGAGGAAGGATAGCTCTGTATGTTAATGATGACTCCACAGGCGGGTCATTTCATACATTTTGACTATAAAATAGCATTGGGATTTTCTGGTATCAGCCCTTTCTTCCAGTGGGGCAGACACTGTAGTAATTTCGGCTTCAAACTTTCCTGTTTTTATTTGGTGTCCTTTGAACTTGTTTATTTACACAGAAAATAGGAAAAGTAATGCCTCTCCTTCTCACAAGGCTGTGAGGAAGCTGTTATTGAATAATGGCTGCAAAACAGCCCTGGGAACCTTGGCCAGAACAAATAACATAAACTGCTAGTGTGCTCACATTAGTTGGGGATTATTTTTGTTAATGTCACTCTATTGGTGTAGGAGTTCTAGGACCGTTTAGACTTCCCAAGGAGACATCCATATATTTCTCTTCTGGTAGGAGAAATATGGATTTGCTATCCAAAATAAATTTTTTTCTTTTCACTTGTTAACCCCACAGCCAAAAAGAAAAAGGAAAAAAAAAAAAAGAAAATAAAAGAAAAGAGAGCATATCTGTAATTTAACCAAGTAAGAAAACACTGTTCTTCTTATATATTTTTTTCCTAAGGAATTGATAAAATTTAGAATGGGCTGTTGTATGAGATTGCAAACCTATAGAAGAAAAGGCAAGAGCATTATAGTTCGAAGTGTTGAAGATATTTCTCCTGTAGTAAAGTAATATAAAAAAGTATTTTGTACCTTGTGCTGAAATTCTAGAAACACAGGTAATACTCAGGTGGTGACTCAGTGCATGACTCACTGTCTAAAACTGTGGTTGTCTCTTGGAAGGGATGCTGGATTCACATGTTTTTATCTTCACCCTTTGGAGATGAGCCTGCACATGTGCGGGACCAGGGTGTGAAAGCCTGCAGGGCTGGCAACTCAGAGTAGGGCATTTCTGCATCTGCTTGGAACCTATACTTAGCCTGCAAAGATAAGGTCCAGATAACCCATCAGCATTGCAAGGTAGACCCCACAATAAATGTAAATGCCAGAGAGGCTTTACAGGTACATAAGAGTAGCTTGTCTCCGTCACTTTGTTCCAAATTTCCAGCATGAATAGACACCCAAAATCCATCTCTTAAAAAAAATGCTATCTAACCCTCATCATGCTGTGAGCCTACAGGCATTATTGTCTCATGTGCAGTGTATTGCCCAGGTATTTGTAAGTTTCGGCATCTATGAAATCTCAGCTACTGTTTCGCACTAAGCCGCATAAGTATATGTAACGTGGTGCTTCTCGGATGGGGACTCAGCCCAGCGGGCATTTATATTGTAATGACTAGATACAGATCTGTCCCAAATGCCTGACTGGAGAGTGTGCTGGCAGTGCTGCTTCTACTCCTTTTGTGCAGATGTTGAAGGATTAGCGTTCAAGATGGAAGAATTTGGGTTCTGCCTCTTCTGCTGAAGGGGGTTGGAAAGTCTAAACTCTCAGAAGATCATCCAGACTTGCTGTGTATATGGAAGTGGGTGTTGTGCTGGAGGTTGTGTGTTCCTCAGAGCAGTGGGCATGACAGATGGAGAGTGTGAGAATGAGTCAGTGATCTGATGACTCAAGCACCTCGAAGGACCTGGCCTCTGGGTTGTGCACTAACCCATACACAAAATGTTAATGAGAGCAGAGACTTACTCTTACTGGTAAAGGTCTGCTGGCACCACAGGATCTAAACCCAGGCTCTCTGTTGTAGGGTGGGTGTTTTATTTGGCCTCATCACACTAACCAGAACACCCAGGGTTCTCTTGGGTGACAGTAAGACTCACCTAAAAGCAAGACTGTTGACTGATGCTCACTTTAGCTTTGTGAGTAATTATTTCTGTGCGAAGTTGGACTTTTAGGTTATGTGATTTAAGGCTGATCTCCGCAAACAGGAGGAGCAGGGGAGCAATGTAAGGCAGAGGAACCCATTTTCTGGGCTGTGGCAGCCTGGATCACCTTAAAGACCAAGAAGGCAGTGCCTGCCTCCAAAGGTATGGGATCCGTTATGGTATTCTGGCAATAGCATTTGGGGCATGTAAGAGGCTTATTATGGGTTGTTTAGGCGAGGAATCAAAGTCAGGGCAGAAACATCGAGGTTGTTTGGAACAAGGGTGGAAGAATAGAGGGGAAGGGGAATCAAATGTGTAAGCAAGTTGTTGTTTGTGCCTGCTCCCCACAGTGGGGGGGTGTACTCTGTGTATGTGTGTTTGTGTCCCCATGTGTGTGCATGTCAGAGTACGAGCAACTGGACTGCAGCAGTGGCCTGGGGATGCTTGAGTCCCACTGCCAGCAATAGGAGAGACTGGAATTCAGGGGCAGCTACTGGTCATATGCATATACGTATTTACGCATAGGCCCTAACAGACCATCATACTGATCAGCCAGAGAGAGGAAGAGGATCAGGTCTTTCATGCTGTGCTTCTTGAAGTGCTGTGTTTTCTGTCTGTGTGGCCAGCCATGTACATGTGTATCTATGTATATATGCATATATGTGTATATCTATTGTGTGCATGTGTGTGTGCCTGTTGGGTGTACATTCTTTGCCTCACTACTGGCTGGACCTGGGGCCATGAAGCTGTGGCAGCCTCACTTCAAATGGGCTACTGGACCGGTCAGCTTCTAACAGGGACAGTCCAAACCATGAGCTGTGAGTTTGAGGACCCAGGAGGGAATGTGAATTCCTTCCCAGAGAAGAATAAGGAAGACACCAGCATCTCCTTTCCAGTCATGACTCTAGAAGAAGGCTATAAAGTTAGGGTAGGCTGAAGCCCTTTAATGGCACTTTTCATCTATTTATACTTATTAAAGCATCTGAATTTCAGAAAGAAAGGAGGTTTAAAGTTTAGCCTAGATGACTACATGTTGACTGAGCTCATGTCTCCAGGCTGTATACTGCTCCCTTGCATTAAGGTAATTGATTTGGCCTGAAGGAAGGTCTGATTGGCTCACATAATAATATGCAAAGTTATGATATTCTTTCTTAACGTTTCTGTTTATTACCAAAAGTTCAGACTTGTTTAGTC
Source organism: Heliornis fulica (assembly GCA_013399135.1). Classification (NCBI taxonomy): domain Eukaryota; kingdom Metazoa; phylum Chordata; class Aves; order Gruiformes; family Heliornithidae; genus Heliornis; species Heliornis fulica. The sequence continues at coordinate 222,026 of VXBZ01011886.1, forward strand.
ATGTAAAAACAGTGGAGTAAGAGAGGGACACATATGCTGCTCATTTTTTGAGTGGGAGAACCAAATGATACAGAAGTAGAAACTACTGTTTCTCAGGACTGTAAATAGCATTCCATACGATCGTCCAAATACAAAGATACAAGTTGATAAAAAAAAACTAAGAAGCAAGCTCAGCATCAACAAAGAAACAAAATGAACGTCTGTATTTATTGGCTGCTGTCATCCATGAAAGTCTGTTCCTGGGAAAAAAAAGCCTAGTATATACAAAATAAAATAAAAGCCCCACATGTGCTGATGTCCTGATCCTACAGAAATCACATGGAATTTTATTACTTTTGTGGTGAAACAAAAAATTCAGCAGGTTTGTTAAAATATGCAGGGAAATAAAATATGCTGTATAATATCTTGGCCTGGCTGAAGGTAATGGGAAAATTCCATTAAATTCTACCAGAGAAGAATTTATTAATGAACAGAACAAACCTTTTCTATAGAAAAGTACAAATAAAATACTATTTGGAATAGCTGCTAGTCCTTATCATGGTGTTAATAGCTTTGTATTTGGTCCAGTAACAAAACAAGTATGGTCACAAATAGCACATGGGTCCTAGGGATTAGCTGAATTATTTGTATATGGAGACTGGGAGTAGGGATGCCTGAGAGGAGAAATGTCCTACAGCTGACCTCTGACTGGACTACTACAGTCTCCCAAAATACAGTGGTCAGACTTTACCTGTGTGGCAATATTTTTGACTTGTAATAAAAATGGTAAGATTCAGGCAAGTGTTTGCTACTGTTTTCCTGATGAAAGAGGGAACAGCTGTCTTTGAGGGTAAGAGTGAAATCTCAACTTTCTAGCAAAAGGTATGAGCAGGATTTAAGAATTATACAAGGAGAAGAGAAACAGAAACAGTAGCTCATAATATCTGGGAAAATAATTTTGTTTCATGTCTGGTTTGTGTCTCTGCTGCTTTTTGGTTATTAATATAAGCTCACTAATGGAATTTGCTTTGAATGCTTGCACATAAGTTTAATTATGGGAGAGAACAGTTGATGGGGAAAAGCTTTCCCAAAGGAAACCTTAAGAATCAAGATTTCCATATGATTGCACATATAATTTTCTTTTAATTCAAACAGTTTTTATGGCTTCAGTAATGTAATTTCCGTAAAGGTCTGTGCTGTGAGTCCGGTTTCAAAAATTGCACAATGCACATTCCAAGTTGATTACACCCACTTACATCTCTTCAAATTACACCCACTTTAGGTGATAAGATCTGGACAGAATGGAAGGCAATATATCTATTCAGAGACTGCAATCACTGGTGATTTATCTGATACATATGGAGTATGAGCTCAGCAAGGTGCTGTCCTGAAACACTTTGGATTGCCAAATTGACCTTGCTCTTGTAGAAGCTGACACTGTGGATCTGGCAGGTGTTTGGCACCTTCCAGGGCAAGTAGTGGAATTACATTTTAGGACTTTTCCTTGTAGTTACTTTGCCTCATGGGAACTCATTATTAATTTTTTTTTTCTTTTTCCTCTTGCAGATGTTGTTGTCATGTGAGAACTACGTGTAAACGTGTCATTCTCATTTTGTGATTGCTTTGCTTGTCATTGATAACGATGCTTGCAGTTGTGTACAATGCTGTATATGTAGTACATACTGTAGCTCTGCTTAGACCAAGTTGAATTTAAATGCAAAGGACTGCTTTCTAATTCCTTCTGCAGAAAAGATGCAATAGAGAAAGGGCCGATTAATTCATCCTCTATGCCTAGTGGGTAGTAAGTGTCATTTACCCAATGGGCTGGGAGTTACCTCCTTTGCACTCCACACTTTGAAGCTCACTTACCCTTCGTGTTTCAGGGAGACTAAAGCCTTCATAGGCACTCTCATATTCACAACTTAGTGTGGGATTTGCTGTAATAAGTCTACAATATTCAGCAGCGCCTTCTAGTACAAAGTCATATTCTCACTACAGTAATGCTAATTATTTTCACATAACCAAAATAAATAACGGTTTCTAGTAGATAGTTGACAAGAGATTTGGATTAAGATACCTTTGCCACCAAAACCACTACTTTGGAATGATTTTTTTTCCCATAGATAATAGTCTTCTTGGAGGTCATGAATGAAATGGATGACCTCCAATGGAATGAAAGGACTTGAATGGAGGGCATAATGAAATCCTTATTAATGTGTCCTGTCCTCTTGCTTCTGTTCACAACCTTTTCTGTCCCCTTGGGAGCCCATGACTGACGTTTCTGAGGCTGCTCAGCAGCTGTGACCTAATGGATCCAGTTCTGTCTGTTGGGATGGGGACTCTGATCTCAGTTACACCAGTGAATCATAAACATGATGTGTGCTTTCACATTTGTACCCACCGGGAATAAAGCCAAGACTTATAAAATAATAATAAAGATTCTGATTTTAAAATAAAATAATTTCTTTTTAAAGCCAGAGCTCTTATGTGATGAATTTTATCACAGTCAATATATTCTGGTCATCTGGAGTCATATTTTAGACAACCCAGTTTGGGGGATGTGGGAATAGTAAGTTTCTAGCAAAAGAGAGTTTAGTGTAATTTGTGATGGAGAAATAATAACAGCAATCATGATAACAACAACAATATTAATAAAAGCAACAATTATAACAACAATAATAATGTTATAACTATATTATTATCTTTATTATTATCTAGTGTTGAAGTATAACTTCTTATTGTTATCTCTAATGTGTGGAAGTAGAAGCAGAGGCCTAAAAGGAATTTTCAAAGCTTGTACCTTGAAATTGCAGGTAATCATTCAATTGGAACAATCATAAAGGCGTCCAAACAATCACAGTAGATTCAGAAAAGCCAGGAAAACCTGTCCAACTCCCCTGCAGTGTACCAGAAATCACACACTTCCTACAACAAGCAAATTTCAAATATTTCGTGTTTTAAGCCAGAAGTATATAAAATACATAGGAACAGAGCAGGAGAGATCCAGGCCACGAGAACCACCAGGGAATTTGTTCAGATCTTAGGAAATGTTCTGTTTCTATCATGTATGGGAACAACCATTCCTTACACTATTTGGCATAAAGGAAATTTTTTTCTTGGTCTGAAGTCCCATGACTGTTTAAACTGTCAGAATATTCCCCAGGCATACCTTCTAGTGACTCACAAGTTCCTTTGCACACTAGTTGAACTTTCAAAGAATAATTTAAAACTAGTAATTTAAAACAAATTTCCATCATCACCCTTTATTCACACTGGTCCCCTACTGTCTTGTGAAACTTTCCCCAAATAGTCAGTGTTTCTTACTAAAAAGTCAGCATGAATCAATCAAGCCAACAAAATTCCAGGGAGTAAATTACTAGTGATAGGCAGAATATGAGTAAACTTCTGGGTTGGGAAAAATGAAAGAATATAAAAAGGAGCCTGTATCTTAGTTTCAGCCTATCCGAAATGCGCAATGATGAAGAGATTCATAAAAGCTTCCAGGCTCATATCATCTCCTTTGGTGACTGCATGTGGATGAATTTGAGAAAAAAAACCCAGAACTGGGTTCTGACCAGTGTCTCCTCTCTGGGTCCTTGGCAGCTGGAACAAAGAGTACAGCAACAAATTTGGAAGATGTCATGTAGATCTGCTTCCAGTAATTTCTTCTGTTTAAGTTGTCTCCCCTCTCTATTAAACCTTTCTATTAACCAATCTACCGTGTTATGCATACAGCGATTATAAAACAAGCCTATAATCAAAGACTCCAAGGGACACACTTGAAACCCAGACCCAGCTCCCAGTAACTGCAAGGATGACGCATATGCTTTCAAAGTAAGCGCTATTTATTTACCACATTTATGGTTGAGGAAATTAGAAAACAGCATCCGTCAGAAGCGCACGTGTGACATGGTATGACAAAGGGGTTTTCAAAACTGTTCGCTTTCGGTAAAAAATTCCTTATAAATCTTAGCGAAACATTGACACGCAAAAGCCTGAGGAGTTTGGATCAGCGAGTGCAGCCTGTGAGCAAGGATTGCTGGGGCTCTTGGTGCCATCTAGTGATGCTTGGTTCGAATTGACATGGAGCTGCTTTCACGGTATTGCGTTACAGATATATCGTAACTTAATTTAAAAAATCAACACTCTCCTAGATTAGCTACACTATCATTTATTTTTTAAAAATGCAAATAACTCCTTAAATCCCGTTGTGTATGGATAATACCAGAAATCCTATGTATATTGACCAGGTTTGCTTCTCAACTGTAGCATACTGACATCTGAACCACAGAATCTTCTGATGGGAAAGCAAGACAGTCTTTTTGAAAGAGAAAAAAAGGTGAATACAATCTAAAGTAAATAAAAAAAAAACAAATTAAAGTTATGGAACCTACGAGATTTGAACTATTTAAGTGACAAGCTAGTGATGCATACGCTTGGTGACCTGATAAAGCAGGACACCACAGCCACCTGCTAAGTTTGTGTCCTGCAGTTTTGGCCCTGCATCTTTTCTGGGTTCCTGATTCCCATCCCACACACACCTCCTTTTCTGCTCTGTAGCATCTGTGTATTGCTTTGTCCTCACAGACACCTTGAAAAGGATTGTTTGTTAAAAAAACCCAACACACCAAACATCACTGAAGAAAAAGTCAGGAGAGAAACTTTTAAGGCCCAACCTTAGGTAAGGAATTTACTTTCCATATTCAACTCCAGACTAATACTGATGTCACAGCTGTTATTGGTGATGTTCATATGTTGTGTTCAGGGCCTAGCCTTAAATCATATCATGGCTGTTTTTCACACAATCACAAGGTTGGAAAAGACCAAGTTGGATCATTGAGTCCAACTGTACCTGTCCTCTCCTAAACCATATGCCTAAGCACCTCACCTACCGATCCTTTAAATACATCCAGGGGTGGTGACTCAGCTATCTCCCCGGGCAGCCCATTCTACATCCTGACAACCCTTTCAGTAAAGAACTTTTTCCTAACATCTAATCTGAACCTGCCCTGGTGCAGCTTGAGGCCATTTCCCATTGTCCTATCACCTGTCATTGCAGTATACTTCCCTTTCTTACTCTGGATTTTCTTGTGACTTGCTGAAAATCCTTAGTTTTAGTATGGGGAAAAGCAATCATTTTATTTATTTTTCTGTTTGTCTAGTTATTTATTAATTTATTTTAGAACACTAAAGCTCTAGACTGGTTTGGATTGCAATGTTACACTCTGAATTTAAACCAGATAATTTCTGAAACAAATAACAGCATCACAAACCTTATCTTCAGGCCTTAGATTTAAAATAATAATTTCCTGACTGAGAGCAAAGCACATACATTCCTGTCTCAACAGTGCACACAGCCCGAATCCAGAGTGCAGCTGCCCTCAAGTGGGTGTACTGAGCAAATGGAAAAACTGGGCTTTGGAAGACAAGATTAGCTTAGAAGTGGGTCTATTTGGATAGTGGGTGCATGCTTGCCCTGCTCCCGCTTGCTCAGAACTGATGGAGTTCTAACCCAAATGCCTGGGAGCTGAGCTGAGCTAACCCACCTCAGCACCAACCTACAGCTGCCTGTATATCCTATGTGTGGGGCAGGAGAGGTGTTTGGTGGTGTCTGAACCCCTTTGTGCAGACACACCTTGTACAAAATAGACAGTTTTGGGTCTTGATGGGAAAAAAAAACCCAAACAACAAAACTGAAAAATCTTACTTCCACTCTAATATTTAATCTGTGTTTCAGTCACTGCTGAAATGTGGCAGTGAAGGCAAATTCATGTCATAAATACTGCTTGGGAGAGGGGATTGATTAACATGGGAAACTTGTCGGAAAGGCCAGCAACTTACCCCTGTGCCACTTAAACCTCAGTGATGGGCCAAGGTGTGCTGGTTTTGCAATGTGGCTTCTTTAAGAAGTGGATAGAAGCTTCTTAGGAGTCCAACAAAGAAAATCCCAGCTGGGCCAAACTCCCAAACCCTGTTGCTGACAAGGTTGGCTGAGCCAATCAGTGCAGGTCACAGCACCTCTGGGAATCATGTTTTAGAGAGAGAAAAATGCAAACAAACACATTTTGCCACCAGAGAATGGAGCGAGAAGATGTGAGAAAATTTGAAGACAATAAGGTCAGTGAAGAGAGGGGAAGAGAAGGAGACGCTGAGAGAAGATTCCCTGCAGTCTGGAGTATACCATGGTGAAGCAGGTATCCTCCTGCAACCCATGGAGGATGAAGAGACTCCACTCATAGCCCATGGAGAGGTACCTGGGTCGGGCAGGAGCCCACCATGGAGCAGGTGGAGGAATATGTAAGAATCTGTGACCTACATTGGAGCAAGACCCTGGCAGCACCTGCAGCCCATGGAGAGAGATAAGAGGCAGAGAGGGAGAGACAGAGACCTATGCCAGAGCAGGTTTGCTGGGGATGCTTGTGACTCTGTGGGGGACCAGGCTGGGGCCAGCAGTCTGGGACTGAGAGACTGAGAGTTCTATGAGTTTCTAGAAGTGACCCACGCTGGGGCAGCAGGTAAAGATGCTGGAATCATGTGGAGAAGGTCATGGAGGACTGTGGGTGGGACCCCACGCTGGAGGAGGGAAAGGGTGAAAGAAATGCACACACACAACATTCCTGCCCAAGACGGAGAACAACTCATGAGGAACTGGCAGAAGACTGAAGCCTTCATTCTCTATTACCTCCCTTTCCCCCGTGCCATCCTGACGAAGAGAAAGATGAATGGAGTGAAGTCTGCAAAGAAGGGAGGGGTGTGGGTGGTGTTTTAAGAGCTGTTTGTACTTCTCATTTTCTGACTCTGGTTTCTCTGTGTGTGTAGTGTAATAAATTAGAGTTTTCTTGCCTTTCTTCTGTGTTGAGTCTTTTTTGACCATGACGCTGATTGCAGAATGATCTCTCCCTGTCCTTATCTCGACTCCAAAGCCTCTCAACATGTATTTTCTCTCCTGTCCAGCTAAGAGGGGAGTGATAGAGTGACTTTAGTGGGAGTCTGGCCTCCAGCCAGGGTCAAACTACCACAGCTTGTTACAGGGAACATGATACCATGGGAGCTTCAGTCCCAAGGTTCCCTAGTGTTGTTTGGTGGTGGTTTAGCATAGTATAGCAGAATATCTGCACTGCCTTTAAGTGACCTCAGGGGTTGCCCTATGTTTTGTGACACAGCTATCTGCTTCATACAAGTATGTCATGCTAGTCAGGAATGCAAATAGAATCAGAGAACCCTAGAGTGATTTGGGTTGGAAGGGACCTCAAAGACCCATCTAGTTTCACCCCCTGCCATGGGCAGGGGCACGCTCTACTAGACCAGGTTGCCCAAAGTCCCATCCAACCTGGCTTTGAACACTGCCAAGGAGAGGGCATCCACAGCTTCTTTGGGCAACCTGTGACAGTGCCTCACCATGACAGTGAAGTATTTCTTCCCAATAGCTATTCTAAATGTTCTCTCTTTCAGTTAAGGCCATTACCTCTTGCCCTATGTGCTTCATTCTTCTGTCACAGGTGATGCTCTCAAAGGAGGATGGGAAGAAGCATTAAAGGCAGCCATGGCTAATCTGCAGTGCTCATGCACACCCATAACTTGTCTCATAAGCACCTGAGACAGGTGCCCAAAATGAGGTTGTTAAAGGGGGCACTTGCTGGGACTAGGCATTCAGCTGAGGGGTGTAATAGTCCTGTCATCTGCGTGACTTGGTATTAAAGTTCCCTTATGAATCAATGTTTCACCAGGATAAACATCACGTGAATCTCAGAAATTTATCAAATGCAGCTAAGCTTTCTAATTAACTAATTAACTTTCAACCTGTCACAGCAAATCACAGCCACCAACACAAGCCTCATGTCATGATGTAGATTTTTTTCAAGGGTTCACAAAGAAGTCAGCATTTCAGAAGTGATTCCAGAAGGAAATTCACTAAACTCAACCAAATTGAGTTTGATTGCTTTCTGAAATGACCAGCATGTCAACTGAATAAAACTTTTCTGAATCTGTTGTTTGAGGTGGATTAAATTTCATTAGTCTGCTTCTTGATTGTTTTCTGAAATCCATGGTAAACAACCATGACATTCATACTCAGAGGTGACACTAGCTCCGTTGGGCCTGGCTAAAGGTTCATACCAATACAGTGTCCTGTTACTGATACTGGCCAAAAGTGGATGCCTAGGAAAGACCATAAGAGTAGGATGAACATACACAATATGTTCCCCAAGGATTCTCTGATCTCTAATGAGAATCAGAGATTTTCTAATCTATATTCTATATATTCTTTTTAACACAAATTATCTGTTTTCCAGAAACCTATCAAACCTACCCTTGTATCAATGCAAAATAGTAAGATCCACATCCTTAAGAAAGGAGGTTTACAGCTAAGCTGTAAGCTACATGATGTGAGGAAAAAAAAACCCAACCAACATCTTTTTTGTTTGTTTTGATCTTGCCTCTTCAGAGCTCCACTGATAACCAACTAGCTGTTATACTGGAAGAGAAATTGAACAACCAATCACCAGCCATCTTCTTACACCATCTCTGAACAGACCTCTGCCTCACTGTGAGCAAAACTTGTATTCTATTTCCATCACCTCTGAGTCTTGTCTGAATTCACTCCCTGCTCTTCAAAGCAATCTCCCATAGCTAGCTGATGCAGAGGGTTTCATATCCTGGCTGTATCTCTCCCAGTCTCAGAAAACACTCTGGTACCTTTTTTGCTCCCTTTCCTCACACGCCTTTCTCATTGATGGACCTCCTCTGACTTCAGCCTGGCAGAAAGAGAACCTTCTGTCACTGTCACATTGTATCTGCCAGTCTGCTGTTGCCCAGGTCATGGTTTCAGTTGCAAGGGTTAACATCTGTTACACATGATACATGCCATCAGTACTCACAAGGACTGCTAGTAAGGCACAAGATGCTCTGCAGCCTGCCACGTCCAAAGTCAAGAGGAACAGATACAGTATGAGGATAGAAATGGTTGTTCTCATCAGAGCAAATTGTTTCAATGATGACAGGTCTGGATAATGTAATCAAATTTTACCAAGAAAGAAAAACACTCCATGATGGTAAAAAAAGAAAAGAAAAAAAGTAAAGTTATTTTGCTTTTGTAGCAGGAAATCTAGCAGACAGAACATCTAATGGGATCCTCATCTAAAATTCCTATTAGTTAAATAATAAGAAACTCTTTGATTTTAGTCATATATTGAGTCAAACATGGAGTATTTAATTGATTCTTTTTGACAGCACTGAAGGTGGCTGTCATTTCTGCACATAGAATTTAATGCAGCACAGGATGCTGGCAGGTGGTCCCAAGCAATATGAAAATTAAAAGAAAAAAAGAAGTCCAATGTCTTTGAAAAGCAGATGTCTTCATAAATCCTTACTGAGCAGCTGGGAGCAGTTGGGCCTGTAAGTCACAGGAGAAGGTAAGGCAGGTGTTCTGACAAATCTTGTCACTAATCAGAGCAGAAATGAGGCAACCACTATGACTGTCTTTCAGCCAAACCTATGTCTCCTGCGTTTGATTTAATAACTTTTTTCCTGGCAAGGTGCCTGCTGTGCAATGATTCACTTCATATTTTAATAAAGAATAACTCAAGATAGAAAATTGAATATTGGATGGTAATGCAATGTAGGGAGTTTTGATGACCTGCTAATACAGTGAGTTCAACTTAAGTGGTTTGTGAATGACAGCAAACTCCTCATATTAAATTACAGTGGAACATATGTTTTCAATCATGCAGTCTTTATAGTAATTTATAGCAAGAAAAGAAAATCCAAAACACAAAAGGTACAGTAAGACATGGATTCTTCTGCATAGAAACAAAACAGATGATGGTTTGTGTTGGTAAAAACAAAGAAACCTACCTCTGGTTTGTTAAAATTAAAACACGTTAGTACATTTCCCTTGGAGATGCTCCACCTGATAGACATGCAACATGGGCTGCACAGTTAACCCGTGCCACAGCTGAAGGGAGGTTAGATGTGGAGTGGGTGGGGGAAGGAAGCTGTGTCCTAGCATCAGCATCATCATCATCATCAGCAGCAGCAGCAGCAGCGGCAGCAGCTGTGTTTTGGTATCTGATGTAGAAGTGGGATTATATTTGATAGAGTGAAAGAAGGATTACAGTGCCTCTGACAGTAGAGGTGGCTTGCAGAAAAATTGTTTGCCGTGGATTATGGGGACATAATCTTTTGATTTCTGCAGTAAATGTTGATTTTGAAGGAAAGATAGATAAAGTGCATATTAGTCTTTAGAGGACAAGGGATTTTATATGTAAGTTTCCTTAACAACCCAATGTGATTTTGATTTGCTTATTATTGAGAAAGACGGTGTGATCTCATATTGTTAGAGAGCGTGTTACATGTAAAAATGCATCACAGCCATAAATAGCAGACATAGCAACAAATAAGAATACTGTATCGCTTTATCTAATGCATTGTTGATGTAGACTTCTACCGGGAAGCCATATTTTGAAATCACTCTGTAGTGCTTACCAAGGAAAAAAAAAAAAGATCACACTGGGACTTTTTCCTTCTGTTTTACAGTTCAAGCCTGAACACCATCATCAGATAAGTAAAAATCTCCATGAATATGTGAATGATCTGGTAGTGGTTCATATTTTTTAGTCTTTATAGAAAAAATAAGCAGAATTGCATTTAAATAACCAGTACTGTTACTCTCCTTCATTTCTGGGAACTCATTTATCCTCTAAAGCTTGTGTGAACAAGTTTTTATTGTGGGGATTCAAGGTATTAAATAGCAAATCCAGTATAAGAATGTGAAAATCCCATTCAAAATCCTGCAATTTATCTCTTGCATCCACTTTCTCAAGTTCTCTCCTGTAAGATTCAGCTGACAAGGAGCACCAGCATCCCTGTTGTGCAGGTCTGAGGGCATTACTGGATTGCTTGGTAGCCCTTGGGTCTCACACCGAACAGCAAAACTTGGCTTACCTTCAGATATTACTTCATGTTAAAACTGTATCTAAAGTCAGGGCAGCAGCTCAGGGTGTTTTAATTCATCTCTCTGACAATAAAGGCAATTGACCTAATTTTTGAGATTGAAATCCATGGGACCGGGATTTTGCTCTGGAAATATCTATTAGTATGTAATTACACACAAGAGGATTGTAGGGAAAGTGTTTGAGGCTTAACTACGAACTTTAGAATAAATAAATAAATAAACAGAGAACAAAGCACTCGGTAGAAACCATGGGACCTACCACAGGAATTTAATTAATGCCTTTAGGCACAATCTACTTTCCCATATTTTGGCACTCAGAAAATGTGGGAGTCATATCTGTTACTGATAGATTGGTTTCATTCTCTTCCTTTTCAGTGGAAAAATCATTCTCATAAGGATTGGGAACAAACAGCAATGACCAAATAGCGACAGAGAGTCATGATGCCCCGTGGAAGGTCCCATGCCAGGCTGTCCACTCCAGAGCTGCTCTGCTTTCTAGTGTTTAAGCACAACACTTTCAGTGGTGAGCAAGCAGAGGCCTTTGTGGAATTGTGCAGTACCATCAAAATCCTTAGATTCCAGGCTGGGTGAAAGCTTGAGTAGCTCCTCTGAGTCAGACACACCATATCATTGTACTCAGTACTGGGATTTCATTTATCGACAAAAGTTGATGATAACAAGCTTTTGAGCATCAGATCTCATTTCTGAGGCCGGAGTTCCAAGTGAATGCTGCTCTCCCCAGCCCCTTGCTTATTGCCACTGAAACCAAGGCAAACCTTGCGATGACTTTTGAGAGAGAGGGGGTTTAGGATTACCTCATTTTACAGACTATGGATGTGTTTAATGTTAGGTTTTAGTAGTGAACATCTTTAGAAAAAGCAGGTGAAATACATATATGGCTCATTGCCAGTGTTAGTATTTAAGTTTTCCTCTGAAATCTTTTATGTGTTGTCATGCAACTTATTTCTGCAGCTAATTAATCTCCAAAATCTAAAAAGCATTCAAGTTTGTATATTCTGCTCAAGTAATCCTCTATGGGTATCCAAAAAATATTATTCTGATAAAACATGATTGAGTCAACATTTCACTTTTCAGGGAATTTTTACTACAGTAGCTAGACCATGACTTTGAAACACTGTCAGTGTTAAGTGGGTTCCACTTAAACAATCACAACATTAGTGACATTGATTGTCACAGTGTTTTATGTGGCAGCATGAGTATGACTAAAATGAATATGTGAAACAGAGCAGATTCATTTTTCCTCTGGCGTAAAGTGTCTTTATGTCGTTGCATAAGAGGTCAGGGTGATCTGCATCTTGGGCAAATATGATTTTCAGAACTGAAAAAATCCCATTTAATATTATAAATATGTAGACTCAGAAACCCTCTCTCTGTTTTGGCATGTAAACAGCTACGTGTTCCTGCGTACCTGGAAAAGTATTGTCCTTTGTATAGAACTAATAGAAATAATGATATATAAGTAATGTAATTGATTTTTAAATACTGATCTGGAATTGTAATTTACTGGTGTAGCTGTCCTGGTTTCAGCTGAGATAGAGTTAATTTTCTTCATAGTAACTGTAATGGGACTATGTTTGGATCGGTAATAGAAATGGTGTTGGTAATACAGAGATTTTTGTTATATAGAGTTGTTTTTCTTGTTGAGCAGTGTTTACACAGAGCCAAGGCCTTTTCTGCTCCCCACCCCACCATTGAGGAGGCTGGGGGTGCACAAGGAATTGGGAGGGGACACAGCCAGGAGAGCTGATCCCAACTGACCACAGGTATATTCCACACCATATGATGTCATGCTCAGTTTACAAGGGGTTTGGTAAAGACAAAGGATGGGGTGCAGTGATAGCAGCATTCAAAGTGATGGAGTTTGTCTTCCCAAGTAACTGCTACATGTGATGGAGCCCTGCTTTCCTGGAGAGGAAAGCAGGGCTCCATTTCCTTTGCCTGTCTGTGGGAAATGGGAAATAAATTCCTTGTCTTGCTTTGCTTATGTGCACAGCTTTTTCTTTACCCACTAAACTGTCTTTATCTCAAACCATGATTTTTCTCACCTTTATTCTTCCAATTCTCTCCCTCATCCCACTGCCAAAGGAAGTCAGTGAGTGGATATGTGGCTGGAGTAAATCCATGACAGTGGACTAGAACTCTAGTAGTACATCATCCTAGTACAGCTCTTAATGTAGCAAGACATTAATGCACCACCCATTCAAAGAATTATATTGTTTAAACTATAATTCTACAATTTTACTTTCAACTGAGTCACACGTAACAAGCTTTTCTTCAAAACTAAGTGAAGGTACGAAGACTGTCTAGAATTAGCTCCAAGATTAGTGATTAACAACAGATGCAATGGAGGTTATTTGCTGTGTGTAAACCAGAACACATCTGATGATACAGGTATCTTCCATAGCAACACACTGATCAGTTCCTTTACAACTTGACAAAATAGGTATGGTTCTTATATACAGTACCATATGCAGTGCTGTGGTTGCCACTGATAGTCCAAAGACTGAGAAAGTTTATTTCCAACAGCTAAAAACTATTTTGGAATTTGTTTCATGTAGTGAAAGTGTAGCATCATGTGGTAGGTAAAATTCAGAACTAAAGCCCCGAAAAAGACGAAACCATGAGTTTCTATATAAGCAAACATGTGGGATTTATTTGGATCACAGAAGATCTGAGCTGTTCTGCTCTTGAGGACAGATTTTTAGGTGTTTAAGGCTGAGCAAAGTACTAAAGGTTTGTTTCCCAGACAGTGGAGAGAAACATGCACCATTTCAAAGTATTTTTTCTTATTCTATGTTCTAGAAACTTCTTAGGTTTTGGAAAAATGTAATGGATTTGGGATCATACCTATTCCAGGAAGACATAAGGATCTTACTGTCAATACAGACAATTCCTGACCTTAAATTTCCCAAACTGTATTTTCACAAAGTGTGTCACAGAATTGCCACCAAATTTTAAAAGTGTGTAAAATTAGCTCAATTTCTATCAAATGCTGTTATTTTACAAATTAAATAGAAAAAAGCCAAAATACAATTTTCTGCAAATGCTGTTGCATGCCATGAGAATACCAGATTCATTTTCCATGGGAGATATGAACTAGATTCAGGATTCACAGTATTACTCAAAGGAGCTATCCATTTTCCTTTACACACCTTTAAACATTAAACTGGGACATGAATGAGCAAAACCTATTACAGAAGTAAGAGTTCAGTATTTGAGGCAAGATTATAGAATTTAGCATTTTTGATACAGATTCTCTCCCAAAAAGCAAAAAGGGGAAAGGAAAGCATAATCTTCTTAAATATATGTATGCAGGAAGATTGCCTATTGAAATTAATTTCTCCAGGTACTAACTAACTGCAGTATGAGTTAGCAGACTACATGAGAGGCTAAAATGTCTGCCTGGTACGGGCATATCTCAGTGCTCCGGATTAGGGTACAATAAAGTTTTTAGTGAAATTTATTCTCTTGGAGAGTACTACTGGTAGTAGCTCTGTTGAGCTATGAAATGCATTTTTATATTTGCTCTAGAGGCAACTGATTGCAAACCACATTATTTGTGGAACTGTCACGGTCACATCAATATCATCCAAACACCTGCCATCAGCAGGCCCTGCTGTGTCATCATGTACTCTCACTTCATCAGACATGCTGGTGTGCTGGGTTCCCTGAGATTTGACACAAAGGAGTTGCAGTCAGTCCCCTGGGTGATTTACCTGTTGCTTGGTACAAAGGGACACATACTGTGAGGGATTTCAGTGGAGTTTGGATTCTTTTTTTTCCTTTTCTAGTTGCTTTTCTGTATGAATTTTAGCTCATGATGTTGTGTGATAGAAAATTGTGCTGGTCTGGTTAGGGACTCAGGAAACTTTTGTATTTTTTTCTGATCCTAGAGAGAACAGGCTAAGTAAGTGAAACCCTAGGAGTATGCAGGGCAGCACCATGAATGCCAATGACATCAGTCAGGACCCTGAAGCTATGGAAAGGTCAGATTTGCCTGCCTTGGCAGGGCAGGAGGAAGCCTGGCTGCCACCTTATAATAATGGATAGAGAGTCATTTGGTCGCAAAAGTGACTGTGGTTCTGTTCAACAGCAACACCGAAATGTACACTACCCTGGTTAGCAACAGAAACCAATAAGTGCAGGCTCTGATGTCTGTGGGGAGGCTGCTTTAGGGCGTTTCCTCTGACACACTGTGACACTTTCCCAGGTGTGGTGGCTGACCCTCGCTGAAAGCCTGATGCCCCCCAAAGCTACTCTGTCACTCCCCTCACCTGGGCAGGGGAGAGAAAATATAATGAAAGATTTGTGAGTTGAGATAAGGACAGGAAGATATCACTCAACAGTTACTGTCATGGGCAAATCAGACTCAACAAGGAATAAAATTAATCTAATTTATTACCCAATCAAAACAGAGTGGGATAATGAGAAATAAAAGCAAATCTCAAAACACCTTTCCCCACTCTTCTTTCCAGTCTCAGCTTTGTCCAAATTTCTGTCCCTCCTCCCCCTGAGCAGCACAGGAGGTGATGGGAAACGGGGATTTTTGTCAGTTTTATATGTTATCTCTGCTGCTCCTTCCTCCTCAGAGGCAAGACTCCCCACACTCTTCCCCTGCTCCAGTGTGGTGTCCCTCTCATGGGACACAGTCCTTCATGAACTACTCCAACATGAGACCTTTACCATGGGGACTTCAGTTCTTCATGAACTTCTCCAGTGTGGGTCCCTTCCACTGGGTTCCACTGGGTGCTGACCTTCAGGAACAGACTGCTCCAGCACAGACTTCCTACTGGGTCACAACGTCCTTTGGGTGTCTCCACCTGCTCCAGCATGAGGTTCTCCACGGGCTGCAGGAGAGATCTCTATGCCCCATCATTTTCCATGTGCTGCAGGGGGGGCAGCCTGTTTCACCATGATATTATCCATGGGAATCTCTCCTCTAGGGTCTGGAACTTGTTCTCCTCCTCCTTCTTCACTGACCTTCATGTTTGCAGTTTGTCACATATCACTCCTTTCTGTGCTGGCAAAAAGCTGTCACATGTGGTTATTCTTTTTCCTTCTTAATATGTTATCACAGAGGTGCTACCACTGTCACTGGTTGTCTCAGTCTCAGTTAGCAGTGGTTTGTCCTTGAGCCAGCTGGTATTTATCCTGTCAGACCTGGAGGAAACTTCTGGCAGTTTCTTGCAAAAGCCAGCCCTGCAGAACACGCCCTGGTTACCAGAACTTTGCCATGCAAACCCAAATCACTGGGTCAGGGGACAAGGGGACAGATCGGGCTCTTGGCCACTCAGTGTCACTGTGAGGGTGGGAGCCAGCAAGGTGATCCGTAGGAGAGGGTACTGATGGACCGCTGCATTGAGGCAGCATTTTAATGTGACAGGGTCTCTTGTGAGAGTAGTTCAGCCATGAGGCTATTTCACATGTATTTGACTTCACACCGTGTTTACGGCCTAGTGCGGGCTACCAAGCAGCTGGCTGAATTGAGATGCTCACAGAAAATGACACCAGAAGATATGCCTAAAGTCGTGGGGTCTGAAATGAGGGGTATATTAAAGCATAAAGCATGTAAAGACAAACAAAGCCAGACATTTAAAGATAGAAAAATCATACAGTAAGTGAAATGAACCCACTGGATTATACTCGTGTGTTGAGCTCTAGGCAAAAGTAAGATTAACTTTATTGAGGTCAATAAATAAACCTCCCCTTCAGAAACAAATTACTTAATTTAGCTCTGTGGTGAGACAGAGCCATCTGCAATGCCCACCCATCACCAGAGCAGTTCTATAAATAACTACCACAGTTATACTAACACAGAAGAGGATTAAAGCTCTCATTTAGCTCCCTTGCAGAGACAAAATATGAGGCTTTTACTGCATGTGAGCAGTGTAAGTTGTTGCTTAAAGCTAGGAGAATGATGGCCATCACAAAAAAACCTTTCCAGGCCACAGTGTGATACACTCTTTCCATTTGGAGATACTATTTCTAGATAAGGACTGAAACAGAAAACCTTCCTAGAAAATAAAAGTCATAGGATTAAAGGTGCAATTGAAAGTGAAATCATTGGATAAGTTAAAATCTGGTTGCCAAAACAGTTTGGGACACATAACTTTTAAAGACTCTTTTTTCTGTCCCTTCATTTTTCATTAATACATACATTGATTATATAGGTCACCTATCAAACATCAGTGAAGAACACACTTCAATTAAGTCCTGTTTCAAATATGCTAACCAAATCAGTGGCAGTCTTTCTAGGGGAAGAAGGAAATAGAGATGTCAACACAGCATTAAGCAAGTGATGTCCATAGTAGAAGTTCTGCTTTCTTCCTCCCCTATCGAAGGAGCAGAGGCTGCTGCCTCTCCCTTGCGAAGGCAAGCCACGAGGCACAGAGCACTTCCAAGGATTAGACATTTTCTTCAAAGAGAGGGTGCCCTGACCTACTCTGCTCACCAGAAGCACCCTAATGGCCTGTCCTGTCCTCTGTGGAAAGCAGATGGCACAGCCCAAAACTGTCCTGGAGACCATGCTGGTGATGGCATGGCATGGGCACTCCTTCATCACTTCTGGTGGCCCTTCCCTTACCCTCTTTGCTTTAATAGTACAGATGTAGACCCAAAAAGGGCCAGAGACATAGTGATCTTTCTAATCTGTCAATTGGCTGACATTTGCTTGTTAAGTGGGAAAATGGCTCCAATCTTTCTTATACCAAAATGTTTATAGAAATTTTCATTCTTGTTCCTTTACAGCAGATTTTAAGTAGTTGTAAGGAGGAATTTGCAGCAGACCACCATAGGAAATAGGCAGCAAAAGGAAGAAAAAAAAGGAGATGGCACAAAAGGAGAGAAGACCTCAGGCTCTTGCCTCTGTTAAATATTTATCTGTTCCACTCCCCACCCAGCTCTGAGAAAGCATTATCTCTTCTTTCATTGTCTTCCATGTCTATATTTCTTTTTCTCTTATTCTTCTTTCTCCCATTCTCATTATTTTTTTTTTCCATTTCTTTTTTTAATCCCCTTACTATAATGATTCCTCCTGCCTACTGCCCTTTGACCCTACCCTTCAACCTATGTTTTTCCCTCTGTTAAAGAATATTTCTGGCAGTTACATGTAGTAATTTTCAGAAAACATTTCTATCCAACTATAAAAATTCTGGCAGAATAGAGGACCATTTTATTTTTTCCAAATTATTGCCATGAGGCACCGAGCTATGCTATCAGACAGTCTAAAGGCAGTACACTTAAGCAGCTTCAAAACCAACAACAACCTGATGAAAGCATAAAAGACACAAGAAAATACAATAGAATATCTATGCACATTGTGATTTAAAGAGTTTCAGGTCAGTATTTCTCAATTTTTACCATTCAATTATCCAAATAAAATGAGGTTTCCAACAAGCTTCTTATCCCAGAGACCTACTGGAACTATGTATTAGTTTGCTGTTAACTCTGTTGTCCTCCTTCCAAGATCTTTCACTGAAGAACTGATTTTCTCTCATGTATCTTCTTTTGCAGGTATTAAAATCTGAAATATAACTTTCATCTGACAGCCACAAGTTGTGCCCCAAGCGACTACTTCATACTTCATACTTCATACTCCTGTACAGATCTCAAGAGTTATTCAGACTTAGGCAAGGAATTGCTCCCTCCCAGAATTAAGCTCAGACTCATGGATGACAGAGCTTTTGAAACATACTGGAAGTATGTTGTTTTATGAAGTGTATATTTTACACTTCTTTATATAAACAATAAACAAGATCCCACTGGAAACAGTGTGACTGATTTAGTGTAAATTCCCAAAACATTTGGAGAAACTGGAGGAGTTAACCCAAATTGATTTAATAACTCTGATTTTGAGCACGTTTCTGTGAATAGTTGGTTTGGCACATTGTGTACTGAAAACACTACAAGTAAGATGCACTGTATACATAATGTTGTTGGGACTTCAAAAAAAAAAAAGGTAAGCTGGAATGTGACGGAAGTATTCAGCAACATTGCAAGAATCCTCTCTGATAACCAGTCTGGTGAACTTATATCAATGCTGTCTTATCAACTAAAATGCTTTTTGATCACCACCTACACGGCAATAAACACTGAAAGTAATATCCTTTTTATTCAGTAAATAAATGTATTTACAATGGTGTTAAAGTGAGATTGTTTGCCACAGGAAATAGAACATGGAAACGCAATTGGGACCAAATTGCAGTCCTGGGGAAATAGGAGCCAATCTTTGGCCTCAGGAGCAAGAAGTGATTTGCTGCTTGAATCTACAAAACTAAAATGTTGTTCCTTTTTCCTTCCATAGTCAAGGTGTTCTCATCCATGCTTCCCCTTCAGAACAGTTCCTGACCTATGTTAGTTCTGTGCACAGCAGCTGAAATGTATCACAGCAGTTTCCAGGAACACCAAGTAATTAAACCATGTGTACACCCATGATCAGACCTGCTTGGTTTCAGATGGATGGACTCTCATTTTCTTCAGAAATCCATTCCTCAAGCCAGGTGGGTCTGAGTCTTGATCAAATAATTAATATTAAAATATTGCAATTAATAAGAATATTAAAAATACATGCTAACATTTTATATTGAGAGCAAGTGACCCTTTAATTCAGGGACATATCAGGCAATATCTTTCTCCTCTTTTTCATGACTTGTTATTTTATTCTTATTTAGGACTGTTAAGTGGTAACCAATTTCTGATCACTATTTTTGGTGATGATCAGTAAACCTTTTTCACTTCTGTTTTAAGTGTTCTCCATGCTCCTTTTTCCCCTGCATCTTGCTCCTGTCCCATCAGCTAGAACAGGAGCATTTGACTTGGCACAGACAGGAGCGTAGAGATTTCTGGAAAAAAGGAATTGCAGAACATGGGAGGGGAAATCCTGCCAGTGACAGTTGATATGACATTCAGCTGAATGTCATATCAACTGTCTGCCTCTTAATCTCTGGAGTGGGAGTGGTCAATAGGAAAAGGAAGGGTTTAGTCTTTTTTATTACATATTGCTTTGTAGCTGAGCTTTGCAGGCAAAATTAATAGTAATATTTTCACTCACAGTTGGAATTGTTGCTTCAGTTTTGGCTTATATGGAGACCAGCTTTAATACCATGTTGGTAAAACTCTCTCTGGAAGAAAGATTGAGGTTGGTGTCCTGCATGGATCATGACATTGTCAGAAGAAATGTTTCTATCCACACCAGCTGCTCTGAAGCTCACGACAGAACCCTTAAAATTTCACAGTCTGTGTCCTGGTTTCAGCAGTGATAGAGTTAATTTCCTTTCCAGCAGCTGGTGTAGTGCTGTGCTTATTTATTTAGGTTGAGAATAACATTGATAATACACTGAAGTCTGTGGTTGTTTTCAAGGACTTCTCAGCTTCTCACACTGTCCTGCCACCGAGAAGGTGGGAGGTGCATAAGAAGCTGTGAGGGGACAAAGATGGGACAGCTGACCCAAACTGGACAAAGGGATGTTCCATATCATATGACATCATGCTCTGTATATAACTGGGGGTTGGGCTGGGAGACAGGGCCACTGGGAAACTACCTGAGCATCAGCTTCAGCTGGTGAGCAATTGTGCAGTTCGTCACTTGTATATGCTATTATTATCATTATCATTATCATTATCATTATCATTATCATTATCATTATCATTATTATTGTTGCTTATATTGTTAATATTGTTATAATCATAAACTGTCATTATCTCAAACCACAATTTTTACCTTTCTCTCCCCTCCCCGCCTTTTCGATTGTCTCCTGCATCCTACTAGAGGGCAGTGAGCGAACAGCTGGGTGGCTGTTTTAGCTGCCAGCCAAATTAAACAACGGCAGTCTGAAAGTTATTATCTACCTCTTTTATTTTTTAATAACTTATCTGCACTCATGTTTTACTCAGCCTTCAGTGCAGAAAAATATATAGGAGTTAAGCAGGACTATAAAGCTCCAGGGCTGTGGTTTTGAATCACTAAAATATCAGTAAAAATGTCATTCTTGAGTTAAAACATTGAGGTAATCTTGCTTCTCAGGAAATTGGGACAGACAAGAGTGTTACATTAATTGAGGGTAAAGGTTAGAATTTCTTCACTGTAATTTTAATACAGATAATTCATCTTTTAATATTTGAATATAAACAGTATTGTGCTAAAGAAGTTCAGAGATTAATAATTTTATCCTTCCACACAGCACCTGACCTCTAATACCTTTGTTCTGTGTACCAAAAGTACATCATTTATAAGTGTCTTAAGCAGAAGTTCTTATAAAGATGTAGTACACAGTGACAACACATTCCTTTTCTCATACATGGAATGTTGCAGAGATTTTTAAGTCATTCTTCTCTCAGTTTAGAGAAGTAAGAGTCAAAGAAACTGGTGGCCTATTCTCACTCAGAATAGGGCTCTACTGCTGCCTGCCACTTCAAGGAGTCTACATGACCACATGTGCTGGGTGTCCATGGAAAAAATTGGAGTTACTAAACAGAGAGAGGCACTTGCATATCAGGGAAAGCCCAAGGAGACTGCCACAACTCTAAGGAGGATTGACTTAGCTGGAGAGAGAGAATTCCGTTTCCCTCTAGCTTCTATCTACAAGGACGCACACAAGTACTCAGTATTTGTTGTATTTGCATTGCTATGAGTCTCATTTTTCCAAGGATCTCCAACACCTTGATTCATACTGTCAGTCTTGCTAAAGCTATTAATCATAGAATCATAAAATGCATTAGGTTGGAAGGGACCTTTAAAGGCCATCTAGTCCAACCTCCCTGCAGTAAGCAGGGACATCTTCACTAGATCAGGTTGCCCAGAGCTTCATCAAACCTGACCTTGAATGTCTCCAGGGGTGGGGCCCCCACCACCTCTCTGGGAAACTTGTTCCAGTGCCTCACCACCCTCTTAGTGAAGAATGCCTTCCTAATGCCTAATCTAAATCTACCCCACTCTAGTTTAAAATCATTGCTCCTCTTCCTATTGTTACATGCCCTTACAAACAGTCCCTCCTCAGCTTTCCTGTAGGCTCCTTCAGGTACTGGGAGGCTGCTATAAGGTCTCCCTGGAGCTTTCTCTTTCTCTTTTCCAGGCTGAACAACATTATCATTATCCAAAGGAGCAACATGCCTGAATTGAGAGACAGTCCATCCCAGAGAAGGCAACAAGTGTCAGCTCCCAGCAGCAATCTATATCCACCAGCAAATGATTGTACTCAAGCAAGCTGACAGCCCCTCTTTTATTCCACCTCACTGTTCTATGCTACAGCTGACACCTATGACAGAACAAACTACTTCTGGGCCTAGAAGTGGGCAGGCATGTTCTTCTGGTCATGTCAAACTCTTACAGACCTGAGGTACTACAATTTAGTGCTGATAATTCCATGGTGATAGTAATTTGCTGTTTGCCCTGGTAAAGAAGGGCCTTATAGTGCCCATAAATGGCCAAGGTGTACATTACCATTGGGTGTACCTCAGAGCAATGTTCTTATGGTAACCATAAGAGGACTATCCAGTATTTCCCAGTACATCACAGGACTGCACAGATTACGTCAGACAGCAAATATGGAGTGAGATTAGTTATGCCCATACTGTATTCCAGGACAGGTGCCCTTAGCCTATGTTACAGGAACTCCTGCTGCCCTTGGTGAGACCTTTCTGGCATTTGCATCATTTCTGACTTGTCTGCACCTTCTATACACTATTACTTCTGAAGTAATAGTGTATAGAAGGTGCAGACAATTTCTTTAGTTTGTACTCTAAGCCTTATCTTTCTGTAAATTATTTTGATGGCTACCGTCTTTTCCATTCTGATGGTTCAAATTCTGGCCCTTTTTGTTGTTACTTCTTCAGTTAGACAGTATTGTTTTGTGCATATATTATGCAAGCAAAACTGTATATATGGGTTTTCAAATGATTTAAAAATGTAAAAGAAAAATATGCCTAAAATACAGTATAAGAACTTCGATCATATAAATAAATGAGGACAAAAATAGAAGTAAAACAGTGATGAGAACAGGGTAAAGAGAAAGTTCATCTAGAGATGCATTGGCCTACGGTTTCAGTAAGGATCATGATAAAAATAGAATCATGGAACATTTTAGATGGACTTTTTGAGACTGCTGTACCCACAACTCAAAGCAGATCTAAACAGAATGAATTGCTCAGGGCCATGTCCCATTGATTCTTGAGCATCTCCAAGTATTGAGATTCCACAGCTTTGGACCAACCTGATATTTGAAAAAAATATACCATTGTTGCAATGAATCACAATTTGCCATGTTGCAACTTGTTTCCCTCTCTTCCTAAAGACAAAGACACTAGTCACTGGAGGAGAGGATGTGAACATAGAAATGTATAATCAAGAAGGAAACAAAACTCAAAGTGTTAATGACTTTAAGATTATTATTCAATTAGGGCGGGTAGAAACTGATCTAATGGGTAGAACACCATGAGTTGTGTTGAAGAAGTAATTGTTGATATTTAGAGACGTTAGTAATAGAGGTTTTTAAAGATCGTAATTAACAGTGAGTTTTCAACAATTTCATTAATAATCTGGGCACACAAAAAAATGACACTTTATTAATGCCATTTGCTGGCAACATAAACCTGGAAGGTAAGAACAATGCAGAGAAAAACCAGAACTGTTTAGACATAAGGAAATAGCAACTGGACAAAATAATAAACCCATCTGATTTAATAATATAAAATGCATACCCCTCCATCTTCCCAAATTCACATTTTTTGAACTGGACTCCAGCTATGGGTCTTGGGCTAAGGCTCAGCCCACCCTCCTGGTTAGGGTTAGGAGAGAGGTAAATTTTAGAAAGCTGACAAACTATGGTGGTCAAAATAATATCTTGGTCATAGATACCTGTTTGGGGCTAAGGCTCAGATCAAGGTTTGGACTAATGTATGGTGGTTTGACCCTGGCAGGAGGCCAGACTCCCACCAAAGTCACTCTATCACTCCCCTCTTAGCTGAACGGGGGAGAGAGGTTGAGAGGTTTGGAGTCAAGATAAGGAGAGGGAGAGATCATTCTGCAATTAGTGTCACAGGCAAAACAGACTCAACAAAGAAGAAAGGCAAGAAAACTCTCTAATTTATTACACTACACACAGAGAGAAACCAGAGTCAGATAATAAGAACTACAAACAGCTCTTAAACACCCACCCCCCCNGGTCACTTCTAGAAACTCATAGAACGTCTCTCAGTCCCAGAGTGCTGGCCCCAGTCTAGTCCCCCACAGAATCACAAGCTCTCCCCAGAAAACCTGCTCCAGTGTGCAGGTTCTGTCAGGGTCTTGCTCCAATATAGGTCACAGATTCTTCCATATTCCTCCACCTGCTCCATGGTGGGCTCCTGCCCGACCCAGGTACCTCTCCATGGCTACAAGTGGAGTCTCTTCATCCTCCATGGGTTGCAGGGGGATACCTGCTTCACCATGGTATACTCCACAGACTGCAGGGAATCTTCTCTCAGCGTCTCCTCCTCTTCCCCTCTCTTCACTGACCTTATTGTCTGCAAATTTTCTCACATCTTCTCGCTCCGTTCTCTGGTGACAAAATGTGTCTGTTTGCATTTTTCTCTCTCTAAAATGTGATTCCCAGAGGCCTGTGACTGGCACTGATTGGCCCGGCCGGCCTTGCTGGCAACAGGGTTTGGGAGTTTGGCCTTGGGAGCACAGCTGGGATTTGCTTTGTTGGACCCTTAAACCTTCTAGCCACTTCTTAAAGAAGCCACATGGCAAACCCACCACATAATTCTAGGGTTGGGTTAAGGTTCAGAGAGACAAAGGCTGGACCTCACTCACAACCTACTTTTCATATGAAGCACCACTAAGTAATTGCTTCTTTTATATTTGAAGTTTCTAAGCTGAGGAAACAAATCTTAGCCCCCAGATCAGAGGGTTCATCCATCCATGAAATCATCAGTGCTAGCATAATTAAATTCTGTCACAGCAAATGCAGTCTAAAAGGCAACAATGCAGCTTTTAATTTTCCCCATGCACAGGATGTCTATTTGGCTTAGCAATTTAAAATAGTTTGGTATTTTTCAACTCTAGATTTATGAGTTCAAGGATTTTCACTTGAATATGGATTTTTCTCCTAATTCCTGGCTTCAAATGTTATATTGCTCAAATACCAAAGAAAAAGCTAAGCTCATGTATGGATAGTTTTGATCATTCAGCATTGGAATGCACTGATATGTGAGTATAAGGATTGATTTCAGTAAGTATTGAGAGTATAAAGGCTTGTTTAACTCATAGCACTGCTGAAGCAGACTAATTTT
Organism: Heliornis fulica; assembly: GCA_013399135.1. NCBI lineage: Eukaryota > Metazoa > Chordata > Aves > Gruiformes > Heliornithidae > Heliornis > Heliornis fulica. Next base: position 247,245 of record VXBZ01011886.1, read on the forward strand.
ATATGAAATAGTTTCCTTTTGCTGCATATGCAGGTTCTCCAGATATCCTTAAAATTTTATTACAAAGCTTTCAAGCAATCTGTACCCTCAGATTGGATACATTGGGAGGGTAAAAAATTGTCCCACTTGTTTGAAGAGTTGAAATATTGAAAGTAGGAATAGGTCAGTGTCAGAAAGCTCATGTACTTGTGAAATCACTTGTCTGAAAAAGACTAGAGCAAAAGCAGGATGAATAGAAAAATCTTCTAATAACATCTATTTTAAATGGGCTATTGAGTGCACACTGGGGAAATGAAACTAATTAGGAGGTTGCATACTATGCTCCTAACATTTGTATAGTCTTCCAAGTAACTGTCTCTACTTCTGCACTTCAAACAGAAAATCAGGGATGAGGCTTGGTTTGGGAAAAGAGAAGGAGTTTTGAAGAGCATATTATATGCATAAGGAACAATTTCTGTGATGACCATGGAGCGTTCTGCTCACTTCTGTGCTTCTGGTACCCTTGGGTCAGGGCAAGGGAAGGCCTGAATACACTGTTGAGCTTTGCATTCCCCTGGCTCTCACCTACACTATCTTACAGTAGAAGTGCATCCACACAGGAGATAATAACCTGTACTTAATCAACTGTCTTGTTAATATTGTGTTAAATAGTGCAGAGCAAGCAGTTTAGGCTGTGTAGACAGGAGGAGGTACAGAATAATATTATTAATATTATTATTCCTAGTAAAGGACAGAGTCTTCTTACCATTACAAATCCAGTTTAACACAAACAAATCATGTTACATGAATCATCAGACTGTAGAGGAATACAATTTGTCCCAGTACTGAAGGGTCTCTATGATCAGTTACAGCTAGGTTGGGTTACCTAAACCTGTTAGCAGAGACCCTTATTACCTAAGGAGTGGATGCAACCAGGAAAGAAAGGGTGCCACAGTGCCTTGGAACTGCTCAGGGATACAGGATGAGAAGACGGCTGCCTCCCTCTCTTAGTTAATGCTTCAACTGTATCCCTACCTATACTGTTATCACATTGACTGTGAATTCTACATAGTATGAAAAATTACTCTGTGTGTGTGTGTGTGTGTGTGTGTGTGTGTGTGTGTGTGTGTGTGTGTTGGAAAACTCAAAACTGCTTTCTATCTCTCAAGGTTATGTGTACCTTTAGGCAGATTTTCACAAGAACTTTGTAGGCACATTCCCAAAAATGAATGAACCTCCAGTTTAATTACTTGTCCCAGAGCATTGGGATGCAGGAAATTTTCAGCTCAAAATGGCAGGTTACAATTTTCTGAACCCACTTTTGGAAATTACTGGATCACATAAACTGAAATTAAAAGTAATTGCTTTAGGTAGCCATCAGTATTGGACATATGCTTAAAGACTTCAGATTTGGCAGTGGAAGAAAGGATCATATAATCAAAAGCAGTAGTGTGAATTACAGGCGTCATTAATAGTGCTGCCTATAGAGACATTGCAAGATTCATTAAACTATAGTTCTTAGCCAATTAGAGCTTTAAATATGGTGAATTATAAAAATTATAACAATCACCACCATAATTAAATGAGTCATCTATGATTACATATGAGCTTAATGTCATGCTTACGGCAAGAGGTGCACTTTATGCTTTAAAATGTTAATTGGCCTTCAGGAAAAAAAGAATAAGATGGACTTAATACAAAGGACTGGATGATACCTTGGACTGTGTTCCTAAGTAGTCAAGTATAAAATAATAGCAACCTTCCTTATGTGTGTCCATGACCTTCTTGGACATTCGTAAAGAAACTTCGCCTGTAAACAAACCCTGTAAACTAAAAAACTTTCTCTATTAAAGGAGACAACCACTTCTTATTTTTCTGTTCAATTTTTTAGGAATTCAAACATTTTTTATAATAGCAGTGGTAACTGTTGGTTTGCACTCCCATAAGCATCAGCCATTATTGACAGGCATGTGAACCTGTGATAATTAATGTTTCATGATATCAATAAAAATAAGAGAATAAAGCACTGAGCTTTCAGGGAACATCTGATTTTAACTAGTGCTTGGGAGCAATATAGCACTCCTGCATTGCACAGGATGTACAGGATCAGGCTGTGTGTATTTACAAGCCCTGAACAGCCTGGAGAAGCCTGAAACAGCCTGAACAAGACTTGTAAAGCAGATGTCAGATTAACATTGCACTCAGCTGCCAGTTCGAGGTAACTGAGGTGGTTTCTTTCATTACTCCTACTCCTGATATCCCATGACTGCCGTGAAAGTGTCACCTCAGTGGTCTGTCCTCACTGCCTGTGACATTGACATAGCTCCCGACAGGTCCTTATTTGTCTTGTCTCTAGATTCTCATGCATGCAGAGCCAATGCTGGGATGTCCATGTGGCTAAGACAGTTGCATTAATGAGTGTTTTTACCCGTTCAACCTTTTTTTATTTTTTTGGGGGGGGAGGGGCAGGGGAGCAAGCAATGGTGTGTGTGGGTGTGTTATATTTTCTTTTACTGTTTTTTACCTCACCTTACAAATCACATTAAAAATGTCTTTCGTCTTAGCTGTGAATGCATCTGTAATAACTAAAAGAGTCCTAATTTTTGTCAGGGAACTCTGAAACTTGAGCAAGTAATTGACTACACACTCTTCTTCTTCAGACTCCAGTATGCAAGCCAGTAGGTTGCTAAACTTGCTTGCAGGAAGAAGTGATAGTCGCAAAGCACTTATCACTGCTCTTCTTAAATTCATGGTTCAAGTAGGCCTTATATAACATAAAAGAAACAAATGAAACAAGCTAAGGTAGGAGGGACTACCCTATCCTGTCTACCCTGGGAGCTGAAAGACAACCAACTCTATGGTTTTGCTTCAGATGTTCATCCCAGTAAAAATCTAAAATGGTACCTCATGCTGCCATTAGCCGATGATCTATCCCTGGAGGCACTCAAGGCCAGACTTGATGAAGCTCTGAGCAATTGGATCTAATTGCAGAGTGTTGGACTAGATGACCTTTAAAGGTCCTTCCAACCTAACACATTCTGTGATTCTATGATCCAGAAAGGCATATACCTTTTACAGGTTTTCAGTAGCTGTGTCTAAGCTAATTAAGCACCTCTTATTCCAGAGACAAGAATTTTAGTAGTAATTTTGGGGTAAAAGTCTGTTTCCCTCATGCACTCATTCTTTTCTCTGGTGGTAGAGGAATGTTGCTTTTCTGTGAAGAGATCAAAATTTCCCTAAGTATTTCCTTAAAACAAAACCTGCCACCATACCCCTTAGTGACTCCTAACTGAGTCTCTTACAAAATGCTGTCTTCTTCCTGCAGAGAGATGTGAGGACAGGACAGGGTTAGTGTTTGTAGGATTAGGAGGTCTTCAGAAATGTGAATAAGCTTCACTGCCACTGGAAAAGACTATCTGAACCTGTATCATCTAATGATCTGATTGAGTGTGTTCATACAGAAATGACCCGAGACCAACTTGGAATCCAGGTGAACACAATCTGCCAAGGGGAGATGAAGACTGTTCCCACAACTTCCTGTTTTGCTTGGGGAATTCTGCTAGACAGGATGAATATAAGGTGGCAACCCTAGAAATCTCACAAAGGAATCACCTTTTCAGTAAGCTTTTTTCCTCGGACACGTTTGTTTCTTTGTAGTTTAGGCAGCTCTTCAGAACAGAACTCAGACTCACGGTCAGGTTGCTCAAGGGGATGTCCTGTAGGTTAACTCCTCAGTTCACACTGAGCCAAATGCATTTTTTTCTCTGTTTGACCCTGGACTCCAAAAACTTAGAAAGCTTAGTCAAAGCAGCAGAACTTTAGTAAAAAAGAGATGAAATACAAAAACACTTGGGTGCTCTTATCCACAAAACTGTGCTGAATAAGGAAGCGATAGACATCAGCATTCACATGAGATGCTTTCAGAGAGAATGTTAGAGAAGTGGTAAACAACACGAGCATGGATAATTTAGCACGCACAGCATGAGGCCGAACCTCTGGGGAAAAATAGAGTTAAACCTCAATTTGTTCTTCACTTCTAATACGTGCTATGGGCTCTGGCCTCCATTCCTCTGAGGAAATCAAACATTACAAGTAGGCACACACAAAATTATGACTACTTTTGCCTGCAGTCTTATGATTCTCTAAGTCTTAGCTCTCTTAGGATTCCCTATCCTGTAAAATCAATGAGAATCTGAATCTCCTTGTAGGAGCCAAGAAAACTGTATGACAGGTAGCAATGAAAGGTCCAAGGTCCAGGGATCTGCTTCAGCACCCAGATACAAGGCTTCAATATACAAACATTAGCCACCACTGAGTCTTTTGGAAATTGCTCGCATTTTCTATTATTCTTTGCTTAGTCTTCTCTTTGTTTTCATATTACAACCATTTGAAGGAACAGCGCAATTAATAGGTCAGCTGCATCTCTTTCTACCTGTTCTTTGGGAGATTTCTGATCTCTCAACCCCAACGTGCTGTGAAGTGCAGGCTATGACTGCAAGCCCCACATCTGATTCTGCTGCCTTGACAGCCACAGAAACGTTGTTGTCACAGCTCACGAGGCTGGACTAGTGCCAGCTAAATATAGCTTTAATGGGATCACTTTCTCTGGTGAGTGAGGAGGCTTAGCTGCCATATGGTCTCTTTAGGCTTTTTTTCTGCTGGTGCCATGGAAGTGAATTGCTCTGCCACAAGCTGCAGAAGGAGGGATAAAGAACTAGTGTTAAGAAAGACAAGATGAAAGTGCAAGATGTTAGGCGGATTTATAGGTTGCAGAGGAGTCATTCATCATGAAGACTAAGTCCTAGTGAAAAACAGCAGCAAATGAAGGGGCAGAAGACATGAAGTTCCCTGTACATTATCCTTTTAAGGTAGAATCTATCAGTAGGTTATTTACCTGCCTTTATTCAGTGTTCTCCAAAGTCCTAACTACATGTTAATTATCACACAGAGGAGCCTGTAGAAATCATCCAGCAGTGTTCAAAGAGGAGGCTTTGGCAATTACCACAGGAATACTGGGAAAATAGTCCTAGCAAGGGCCAGGAGTGTCCTGATGAAAGTACCTATTGACTTTTCAGCACATCCTTGAACTGATAATTAAACCAAGTGAGACGAAGAAAAAGTAAGTGATATTAAAATGTAATCAGAGAGTGATAGATGCAAATGTCAATAGTTTAATTAGTGCCATTCTTTGAGAGACAGAAAGTAAAAAAAAACCCCAACAACCAACAGATTACAATCTAGGACCAAGTCCGCACTTCAGGGCTGCCTGCTGTATAGCAAAAAACTCTGTTTCAAAAGCGGTTCTAGTTTCATTGCTGTCCTTCCATCACCAGGGCTATATCTTCATGGGAGACACAGGTTTACTCTACCAATTCAGAGCATATAAAGTACTGAGGCTGCTGGAGAAACTGTCTGGCAGAGACCTTCATGACTTAATGCTGATGACACAGCCTTTCCCAGAGTCTCCACTGGCACAGCCTGAGCAGTTAAGGCCCTTAGTTTTAGTTCACAGTTGTTCAGTCAGTATCAGAGATCAGTTTTTTCTGATGGATGGATCCCCTTGAGGGAAACACAGGCAGTGCATGGAGAAAGATTTTTCCCTTGTTGAGACAGACACAGCATCATAGTTAGTGATGTTAACCTTGCCAATGGAGGAACTCCTTCATCAGCCTGTTTCCAACTACACAAGAAGTTTTGCTGGCATGAGTGTGAAATAGAGGATATGATTTGTTCACACTCCTTATGATGGCAATATCTAGTACAGCTGAAACCCCTATCAATGTAATTTGAGGATCTTAAACTAAATGCATACGAGGTTTTGCCAGGATGGGAAGTGTTGGCTAAGACAGCATCTGTCATAAGAAATTTGGTTACACCCCCAAATGCCACTTGTAGACCTGTCAAATGAAGGGCTGGGATTCTTTTCACCTTGTTTATTTCTTTGAGAATGACTGGGTAACAACAAAACCCCTCCTGCTGTTGTTCCACGTTGCATCTCCACGAGAGGGCTCTGCTGGTGTACCTACATGGGCCCAGCCGGAGCGGGAGCTGGAGCCACCTCCCTGAGGTTGCTCTAATCCCAGGGTTGAAACTCCTGATCTCTCTAGGACAGTCCCGCGTAAACCCTCAGACCAGCTGAAAAAACTTACACACACAGAAGTCAAACCTGAAAAAAACCCAAACCCAATAAATATGCCAAGATCAAATGTTTATCATTTTTTCAGCCTGCAATGAGTTACAAAGGCCTTGACCCTATGGGGATGTGTGTCATGGACCTCTTTATAAAGTAAGGACCAAAGTTTGCAGTGAGTTGAACCCTGCCATAGAACAAAGAGCAAAAGCCATATCCGATATGTCCCAAGCTTTGCTCACCAGTGCCTTTGGCTTTTCATATGCCTTAGAGCATCATTGGGTTTGATATTTCTACCCCATTCCCTCAGCAGTGCAAATCCAGGTAAACAGAGTTCATCTCTCTAATCTGGACAGTGCAGTGTTTATGCACTTCATATGAGGACCAAAATAGTGAAAACACTTTATGTGTTGTTTGCCACTGTACAGCTGATCTCTCATAAGCGATAAAGTTCAGTCTGTGTAACTGAGTTCTGATGGATTGAAAGCCAAGGCTAGAGCTTTCACCAATGTACTGAGCAATAAAATCTCCCTGCACTGAATGATATTTCTGAAACGAGAGTTGACTCTGATGTGCACAGCACCAGGGAAGTAGAACTAGGTCACTCTCCTGCTAGAAATAAATTGCATGTTTCACCATAGTAAGTGGTTGACTTTATATATGAAAAAGTCATGGAATATTATTAATTTTCTAATAATATATCCAATTTCTAGTTTTCTAACTAATAGTTACAGAGGTTTTGCATGCCTAAAGCATGTTCTTTTTTTCTATTTTTGTATATTTATATATGGCATATTGCTGTACTCTGCACACAGTTTGCAAGGCATTCTGTTCAAACAGCTTTGCAGTGTGAAATAACTGCAAGCCTAGAATCACCTTTTGTAAATGCAACTCTATGATTTAATTCAAATCTCACAGACAACACCCGGGTGAATAATTCTGTGAATAGCTAAAGACATTTCTGCAGAGATCAGGAACAATGATGCATGTGAAAGACTGAACTCCGGTAGAGCTGTCAACTTAGTTCACGGCCCAAGCTCTCACATGAGTGTGGATTCCACAGCCCAGAGCCTACACACAGGTTCAAACTCTGACTCGTGTCTGGAATGAGACAAGTGGCTTTCCAGGCAAGCAAGCTTATGTCCAGACTAGATCTGCTTCACACACTGTTTTTGGCCTTCTAGGCAGAATGGGTACATCCAGCTCAAACTCTAGCCCAGCAGAACCAGGGCCAGTTTCACGGGGCCTTGAGCAGCCTGGTCCAGTGAGGGGTGTCCCTGCCCATGGAAGGGGGTTGGAACTTGATGATCTTTAAGATCCCTTCCAGCCCAAACCATTCTATGACTCTATAATTCTATGAGATAGATACATTCTGAAAGCAACCAGCAGGAAAGGGAAGAGGCCAGAGTGGCTGAGTTGGGACCTGCAGGTAAAACTGAAAAACAAGAAAGAACTGCACAGGCAGTTCAAGCGGGGTCAGGTTTCCTGGGAGGAGTATAGAGATGCTGCCCACTTATGTAGGGATAAGATCAGAAAGGCCAAGGCATGGCTGGAGTTTAACTTGGCAAAGGATAAAAACAACAAGAAGGACTTCTATAGGTTTATAAACCAGAAAAGAGAAGGTTAAAGAAAGTTCTTGCTCAACCCCTCTTGAACAAGAACGGTGAACTCATGACAACAGACAAGAAGGCTGAGGTACTCAACAACTTCTTCACCACAGTCTTCACTTGAAAAGCTTCTCTTCATGACCCAGTGAATGGAACACTAGATGGACATCAGGGGGGAAATGTCCCTCCTGTTGTGAGTGAAGATAAGGTTCGTGACCACTTGAGGAACCTGAATGTCCACAAGTCCATGGGACCTGATGACATGCATCCCAGAGTCCTGAAGGAATTGGCTGATTTAGTTACGAAGCCCCTCTCCATGATATTTGAGAAGCCATAGAAGTCAGGTGAAGTCCCTGTTGACTGGAAGAAGACATCAGACCCATTTTTAGAAGGGGTAGAAAGGAAGATGCTGGTAACTACCAATCAGTCAGTCTCACCTCTGTTCCTGGGAAGATCATGGAGCAGATTCTCCTAGAAGCTATGCTATGGCACATGGAGGACAGGGAGGTGATTTGAGACAGCCAGCATGGCTTCATCACGAGCAAGTCATGCCTGACCAACTTAGTGACTTTCTACAATGGAGTGATTACATCAGTAGACATAGGAAGACCCATGGACATCATCTGTCTGTACTTCTGTAAAACCTTTGACACATTCCCTCAAAACAACCTTCCCTCTAAGTTGGAGAGATATGGATTTGATAGGTGAACTATTCAGTGGATAAGAAAGTGTCTGGATGGTCACATCCAGAGGGTAGCTACCAATGGCTCAATGTCCAGGTGGAGAGAAGTGATGATTGGTGTCCTTCAGGGATCTGTGCTTGCACCGGTGCTGTTTAATATCTTCATCAATGTTTTACACAGTGGAATTGAGTGCACCCTCAGCAAGTCTGTAGATGATACCAAGCTCAGTGGTTGGCACTGCAGGATGGGATCCAGGTAATTCTGCCCCTTTACTCTTCCCTCATGAGACCCCACCTAGAGTACTTGTGGTGGTTTGACCCTGGCTGGAGTTCAGACTCCCACCAAAGCTGCTCTATCACTCTCCTCTTAGCTGGACAGGAGAGAAAATACATGTTGAGAGGCTTTGGAGTTGAGATAAGGACAGGGAGAGATCATTCTACAATTAGCATCACAGGCAAAACAGACTCAACATGGAATAAAGGAAAGAAAACTCTCTAGAGAGCCTAGAGGAAAGCTGGGGAGGGATGATTTGCCATGGCATGTTGTGATAGGACATGGAAAATGGTTTTAAATGCAAGGCAGGTTTAGATTAGACATAAGGAAGAAGTTCTTCACCATGAGGGTGGTGAGGCACTGGAACAAGTTTCCCAGAGAGGTGGGGGGGGGGGCACCCCTAGAGATATTCAAGGTCAGGTTTGATGAAGCTCTGAGCAACCTGATCTAGTGAAGATGTCCCTGCTTACTGCAGGGAGGTTGGACTAGATGGCCTTTGAAAGTCCCTTCCAACCCTATGATTCTATGATCAAATGTCTCTTGTGTTTTAAATACACATAGAAATGAGGGTATGTGTCAATCTGTTTACTTAGCTCAATGACTGCATTGTGCTGTGATCTACATTTGAAGACTATTCACAATTTTCAGCTGATTCAAAATGAAGGCAGCTGTCTGCTCTTTCCTCAGCAGACCTCTGAAGACATGCAGTACACTGTACTGTGCGGAGCACCCTGGCTCCTGGGTCATCTCTAAATTATGGACAGTTGTAGCCCATGGAGTGGCACATACCTTTTTGTCCTTCATGGTTTTAGAATGTGTTGCTACTCGTTTTGAGGTTAAGGATGATGCTCATTTCGGCATCAGTGGTAGAACATTAGCCTTGAAAGAAGCTCTGTTATTTGAACCCAAATAAGGGTATAAAAATGCCATAAAATTGGTTCCAAAGTCTAGCCACTCACCTTAGCACACACATATGCCTTTTTGGTCTCCATCACAACTACTGAGTTCATCTGAGAGGTCTAATTGGACCCTACATCAGTTGAAACTTCTGAATCTTGGTGGGATTGCAGTGTCAAGGAAGGCATTTGACTAGCCCTTGCCTTAACCTTAGATAAATGGTCTGGAGATCTTAATTTCCAGAACATGTTGAAACACTTTCCACTTCATTTGGCTTCTGATTAAGGAGATTGATGATGAAGAGTAGCATTTTAGACAAACATGCTAAAGTCTGATGTTCGATTTTTTTGAATTAATATGTTGTGTCACTCTGGACTTGATTGACTTTTAATAAGCATTTTGTCCCAAATGCTGAGGCATAATGTAATGAACTGGAAAATAAAATTACTAATTGTCAGCATGATTCTTTAGAGATCTGAGTGCTTAGTCACTCTCGAGTCTGTGACATTTTTAAAGGTTGCATGGGGTTTTAGTTGCATGAGTTCTGCTAAAGCCCTATCAAAGTAGACACCTGTACCTCTCCCCTCTCAGCAATTGAAAGGAGAGAGCTGTCCTTAGATTAAAAGACCACACATGAGTTTGAAAAGGTAGTGTAAAAAATTTCTTTTAGAAAAACTAGAATGGATTAAATTCTTGGTAGTTGGCCTGAAACTCTGAAGTAGCTCTTACAGAGAAGTCTTTTCAGGCTTCACCCCAGCACAAAGAGACTTGCAGCTAGAAATGAGTCTAGCCCAGGTATCTATCAGTCTAGGTGTATGCACATGTAAACCTTGTCATGGTATCCAACTTATAATTTTTAAAAAGTTGAGAGCCAGGCAGAAGAAAGAAGAAACGTAGAAGCAGCCATGGCAGTCAGGCATACTACACTGACTAAGCAGCCCAAAACGTTTCAGAGGCAGGCCCGGATGCTGATCTAAATGTGAACTCTTTGCAGCTACTGAAGTGGCCTATGGCAAACACTGTTCTGTGGCTTTTCTGCCCTGCATTTTTTTTTCCTTGAAATACTGGGTAGATATTGGGATAGTTGCCCCAAAACCACACTTTATGACTGTTTCAGGCTGCAGCCTGAAGTTCATTTTTTCCAGATAGCAAATTTCAAACAGCTTTCAACTGCCAGGTACTGAGACATTGAAAAGTCCCACTTACTGGCTAAGGCAGTGTGCTTAGCTTTGTAAATGCGATCTTAACACAGCGTGTGGGGTTTTGCCTGCTCTCAGAAATTCCTAGGATAATTCTGCTATGGGTGCTGCTATAAAATGCCATGTTGAGAATTGTATTCCGTTGTCTTAATGACTTGCTCTTCACATTCTTCTGCACCTAATTAGATTCAGATCAAATGAAATCATAAGTGCCTAGGGATAAAGAGAAACTCTTAAAGGGCAATTGGCTCAGACAATGCAAGCCTCTAAGGGGAGTTTGAAGCAGATGCAGTGATTAATTGGTTATTTGAACTTCATGCACTGAACTGTTCTGACAGGACAGGTATTTTCATGCCAACTGGCTGACTCCATTGCGAAGGCAGTTTGGTTGTATAAGAAAAGTGCAGTAACAGAATTAAGAGATGGCCATTTTATGTGCACATGGGGAGAGCGTATAATCAGAAGCAGCATATGGCAAGTGTGCTCAATATTTAATAAAGTGCTGCAATAATTAGTCTGGGTAGGCTAAGAACATATTTCTTAGAGTATGCTGAATATTTGCCCCAAGAGGGGTGCTTTTAGGAACAGTATGTCAAGTAATAAATATTTAGCTGAAAAAAATTACAACAGTAATTTAGAAGTAACTGTTGGAAAATATAAATTCTTCTCTATTATGGCGAGGAGGTCTTAGAGAATATACTCTGAACCATCAGATAAATGACACCAGGAGCAAGTGCAAGAACCATCAGGACTGTTCTGTTACTGAGAAGCCAGACCCTAACACTGGCACCTGTTGCCTCCAGTTCTATGTGGTGTTGAGAGTGCTGGGGTAAACTTCTGAAATGTCAGCCTGGTCCTATTCTGCCCCAATTAGCCAGCGTTGAAAAGACCCCAACTTTCATTCAGCTTCATAATGCAAACTCTCAGATTCTGCTTCATTTACTAACTTGGGAGCAAAACCTTCAGGAAGAGAAGGGATTTCACAACTTGATCCCTTACAGGCTTTTACTGTGCACCATTTCTGTGGTATGGGTTTGACCTTCCACATATGATATGCTGTTAGAGAGTAAGTTTGTTCTGTGCTTAGCCGCTAATTGTCACATCTGGGGTCTCTTTGGGCTCCAGTATGGAAAGTACTTTGCATAACAGACTTCCTTGCAACTGACTTCTTCCCTTACTGCTACATCTTTTTTACAGCCAGACTTACAGCCTGGCATTGGTTCCTTAATCTTTCCTTGTTTTGTGCATTGCTCTGTCTTCTTATCTTGCTTTGCCTTTCCTTTTCCCTACTACTGTACTCTGTACAGACACATACCCTCTTGCCCTAACACTGATATTTTTTCTTCTATTTTTATCTCATTTATTTAAAAACAAAACCTAACCAAAACAAAATACACACAGAGGTACGCACAATGCCTGAACTAGTAACATTCCTGAAGGAAAAGAAAAAGAAACATATTAACATGTTATGTTTTGGGCTTGCTTCCCTTTGTTCTTCCCATTCTTTTGATTTTTGGCTTGATCTTTCATGAATAATCAAACCATATAAATGCTTTGGAGTGGGATGCATATCCTTTATCAGTACAGCACCTAGCATTCTTTTGACTGCTATAGAAAAGCTACAATATGCTATTGAAAGTATTTGCCTTAACAACCCAATGATATAGGTACTTAGCAGTCAGACTTGATTATCTTTCTTACGCTAGGCAATTGGCTCTGAAGTAAGAACAGTGATAACAACATATGGAATTAGTCAACTTGTATCAGTCAATGGACTGCTCTTGGTTCATTTATAGCTTGTTTACAAGGAAAAAAAGGTCAAGGCACCTTTGCTGTTTCTCTACAGCATTGTCTGGCAGTGAATAGTGCACTCAAGATGTACATTAAATTTATAAGGGAAGAAGAAGAGCAGAACAAAATCCTGTATGGTACAAGTACTGCTGGTATTCCATACGATATTCCTCCATAAATACAGTTCAGTTATTGGAGTTTTCTTGTTTTCACCTAAGATTTGGCTACTGTACATGTAGTGAAAAGCTACAGGAGCTCCCCAGTGGCTGGATCTCTTCTCCAAGTAAAGCCACTACGCACCTTTTTACCATATCCCATGCTCAGCATGGGAGACACCAGCCTTGCCTTGCCACCACAATTCGGTGGTTAGCAAACTTGCCCGGGATGTTTGATCTGCAGCTCTGATTCTCTTCAGGTGCCTGTGCCAGGCCTGAAAGACAAGTCTCTTCCCACACTTGCAGGAGTGCTGTGACCACTAGAATATTTGCAAGGCATGGACAGTATTACAGTAGGCATGAAGGAGACACTTTGCTCTGCTGAGAGGAACAACTGAGAGATCATGTGACAGCTGTCATCTCTGGTAGATACTGAAGAGAGGCAGAACTTCAAACATAAGTTTCCCTTTGGGTTTTTCCTATGATATCCATCTAATTGGCAACAGATAAATCTTGATTTCTTTGCCACTAGTCTTCCATCCATTGCATACTAAGTTCAGTCAGGACTATTAAATGCTGCCCAAAGAACCAGATACCTGCTAGCGTGGCAAAATCAGAGTCCTCCTTTGAAGTTGGTCTCTAGCTGTGTGACTGGGGCAATTAGTGCATTAGACAATGCACAGAATGATGTCTTTTCAAACTGACTCTTTGCCAGCTACTAATGGCTTATTACAATTCTTATTTAATTAAAAACATTGAGGTGTTGGAAGAAAGCAACCAGCCTGATTTTTTTATTTCATATCGTACTCTTGAAGGGTATGTTTAAGGAATGCTCAATGCAAAATTAGCTTTAATGCATAACATTTACAGCATTATGAATAATGCTGCATTATTAAAAGTTAATCAGTCTGAAAAATACAGTTTTATACTCTTGCCACTGGCAAACATTTTGTATTTTATTAATCTGCTGTAATGAGCATAGACCTTCAGGTTATCATTCTGTTTCAATCTAGTCTTACATTTCACTTTACAGACAGGATCAAGTTTTAGCAAGCACTGAAGGGAATGTGGTTAAACTCAGAACTCCCTTTTGTTATATTTTTTTATGCAATAGAAATATGAACTTACAGTTTTGTCATTTTTTCCAATGCTAGGCAACACAGCAAAGCTAGGAAAAGTAACAAACCCTTCAGATATGAGAGCTTTGGTTCCAAAATTTCAGCATGAAACTAAGAGCACTTCAGGACAGCACAGGTCAAACAGGATACCAAATATAACCACTTGTCTTAGAACACCCCTTGCCTCACATAACTGTGGAGTGAGTAAAGAGGAACAGGGAATTAATCTGGTTAGAACTAAAGTAGGAGCAAACAATCCAAACAATGTAATAAAACTCCACTTTTCTGTTTTGTGTGTATGCGTGTGTGTGTCCCTGCACCTAAGAAAACACTCCATGCAAAACCCTGGTTAGTTTTAAGTCAGGTCATTTCCTTGACCACATAGCAACAAAGGATGGGTTTCAATTTAGATTCCTCAATGTACTTGTCTCCACTGCCAGAGCTTCAAGGTGAGCTCCTTACAGGCTGTCTGAACCTCCATTGCAGACAAGAGAAATCCAGGTAAGAATTTGATGGGTGCCAGCTCATATCTCCGGTGCCCTAGAATATCTAAGGTACCTTCATGCAGATTGTGTGTCTGTTGCAAGACCTAAGGGAGACCCACGTCCTTCCAGAATGGTGGCTGGAGGGCAAGTGGGTTAGTCTGGAAGCATGCATGAAGCTGTATATTTATTGTTAGCCAATTGGATATGAATGTAGACATTTAAAAACTGTACCTGTCTTAATCCCAAAATGAACCTCAACTCTAAACGCCCTTAAGCTACAGAAGAAGCCCGCTCAGAGGCACACCAGCAAGCACCAGGGAGAAGGGTAGTGCAAGCTGTAGCTATTGCTCAAATGCAACAGGAGTGAAAACCTTTATTACAGCACAAATACTTCACAGAATTGAAAGTGTTAAAGAAACAAGTACAGAGAGTTAAAAAAGGAAAAAAAAAAGTTAAAGGTGAGAAAACTTCTGTGGATTGCTGATGGGCACTAAACCAGGGTGTTATTTAGACAATAACACTCCTTTACCCCTTCAGATCCTCCAGACATCCAAGGTAGCTTAGTTTTTGCTATAAACCCAACAGTTTTTACTTTACACTAATCACAGAGATAAAGACATCTGCAGCCACATTGACACTCAGTATCTTCAGGGAGACTTCACTGAATAGAAATCTCCTTGTGTACTAGAAGATTTTTATATATATATATAATTTTCATGCTATGAGAAAAAGCAACAGTAGCCTTTTCCTTTTATAACAGAAGAGGCCACAAATCTCCCTTCAGTCTGGCAAAGCCTTCTGGTGAAAATAGTCCATCCTAAATTACATCTTCTGCTCTTTATCTGTAATCTCTATCTCAATGCATATTATATTATTCTGGAAATTTTTCACCAATTAATTTGAGTTCTTTACTCCACAGGCTGACTCAAAGTGGTTCTGGACTCTGTCTGTGCTGAGAGCAGCTCCAGGTGCTCAGCTCCCACAGGGACTATGCCGTCTGACAGTGGTAGTGAAAGCTGGGGAATGGGAGGGTGAGAAAGCTGGGATGAAATCCCTTCCACCTCTAAAGCACTAAAATGACACAATTTCACATATTTTTCATTAAAAAGGAAAAAAAAACCCCATTGTATTTCAAGAATGTAATCTACTGATGGTTGTATGACTGCAAACAAATACGTGGATAACCTGAACTGAGCAAGGGTGAGAAGTTTAATTTCCCTACAAATTCATGAGTTTCACCTCAGTTCATTTTTCTTTTGATTTGATCTGAATTCCTCACCTACTCTTCCATAACGTTGTAGGTGATAACTTCAATTTTCATATTTTGCTTCTAACGGAAACAAGTGTTCATGCATTCCCCTGCTTAAGTGGGATCTCTCTTAGTGTCTATCTACTGTGAGGAATGTGGAAAAACTATTCATTCCCTATTGCCACCTGGATGTTAGGGGTTAATAACTTTCCCTCATACCATACCTCTGAACAGAGGTTAAAAAAAGAAGCTGAAAAATGAACAAAGAACATTCAGGAAGCACAAAATTTTCCTTTGATATTATGTTTACAGATTTTTATTTTTTTTTTCAGCAAACATCATTGCAGAATTTTTACATATATGAACACTGAAATCTCCAGACAGCAGCATGTAACAGAAGAGAAAGAGCATAAAGCTTGTGCAAAACAGGCTGATTCAAGAGCCAGTAGCACCTGCCCGTCTCAGAAAGCATTGGAAGAGCTTCCTTGGAAGAGCTGTTGCAACTCAGAAAGTCACTGACCCTGCTGAAACCAAAACAGGAAACAAGGACTTGCCTGCATTGCTCAGAGGAGAATTGGATATAATTCTTATTTTTTTCTTCTGTTCTTCTTGACCTGTTCTGACCTTCTTGATTCTGTTCTTCTGTTTTCTCTTTAAGGTAAATTATATCACCTTGTGTAATAAATAGAATCAATACTGCCTTTTGTATTTAAAAGTACCTTTGGTTTTCTGGAGGACACTTGCTGTGAAATAAAAGTATGAGCCAGGGAAGTCAAAAGCTCATTCATTTAAACACTCCATAAACTTTCAGATAATATTCAAAATATAAATTCTGACCTGGAGAAGGAAACTTGGTGAAATAACAGGATCAAAAACTACTGGGGAATGACATAATACCTTTGCTCATACAACAAGCATCTCATCAGGCATAGCAACAAGACTGGAAATCAAGGAGCATATTTGAAATAAGATTTTTTGTTAAGCCATAGAGGTATAATAAAACATGAAATATGTCCTTTTACATTCTCTGGAAATCATCCATGATTCTATCCAAGAAGACAGACCCTCTGCAGGTGCATTGGCTTTACCTTATGAGAATTACCTTCAGCTGCCTACAAGTGGGTAGGTGTATGTAGGTGTGATGAAATCTTCTGAAAGAGAACGCTTGAGGACTAAAAAAAAACCCTAAAAACCCCAAACAAAACAAAACAAAAAAACCAATATAAACAAACAAAATAACCCCAACAATAAAACCCCCACAGAAACCAAACTTCCTCTTTGTTTCTTAGTCAGGTTGAACACCATTAGGGATGATGGATACTTCTGTTAAAAACTCTATAATAGTTAAGTAAAGGCCAGTCTTTATAAGGAAAAGGCACATAGTTATCTTCAGACTGTACAAATAGATCCAGGGCACAGCTTTTTCCCTGTAACAGAAATGTTTTAATGTTACAGGTGCAGCTACAATATATTGAACTTACATGCAGAAAAGTTCCCAGGAAAATTCAGGCAGGTATGCTTGAACCTGCTTAAGCAAACTTAGAAAAGATGTTTTAAGTGATTGATTTCACAGTAGTTGAGCTTCAAGTTAATAAAGGGTGCTGAAAATATCATTACAAAGTTAAAATACAAAGGTAACAGAAATGCACATTGAAGATATGCTTCAGGTAGGGTTTTAATTTCAATCATTGCTAAATTGTTGCTTGGTCTCATTTATGGTCAACCAAATGTCAGCTTAAAGAATAACCACAAAGATCAGTTTAGCATATCTCTTTGCTAAGCTCACCTAAATAATAGCTGCCTTCAGAAACAGAGAAGCTAGTTGAAATGAAAGACTGCTAACAGCAAGTATGGCCATGGTCCTGTGTCTCAGAGCTGAACTGGTCTAAGTTTTCTTCTGTACCTACAGAGTCCAAATAGATACCTTGCAAGAGTATCATAAATAAGTGCAAAAAAAAAAGATCTTGTTTGAAACATGTCGGAAATATTAAGTATAACATTGCTTCTGGTTTTATGAAATCTGGAATCTTCCAGATTCTATTTTACTAAAGCAGGTTCCTGGATGCCTATACCCATGCTTTCATCCACATAATGTTAAAATTTGCATAAAAATAGTATGCAATGATCAGGTAGTCAAGGAGGTTGTCCACAAAATTTTTCCACTTGTGTTTTGTGGTGTCTACTGAAATTTTTTGAACCTGGGAAGTCCTCATTTCCCAAGATGACAAAAAGCCCTTTGGTTTATTTAAAGAGAAAAACTTGAAAGGATGGGCCTTAATCCTGTGAAGAGCTTGCAAGACATATCCTTGATGCTCTGGCAAGAGATTACAGAATTAAAACATAATTTTAAGTCAATGCTCAATTTATTACCTTAGAGCCCTTTATTTTCACATCTAGCAGTGGGCTTAGTCTGTGATTTTGAATCTTAGTTTGGCACCACTGGTTGTTCGGCAATTAAATTAAACTTGGCATCAAAAGGGCTACCTTCATACTTAAATCATATGCATAATGCAGATGTGAAACAAAAATAGGATTTAAGGAAAATAACAATAAACACTTGAGTACTATCTATCCTCCAGATGATTCTTAAAGTCCCTGATTCTGCAGACATTTTCAGCATACATTACTTTACCAAATTTCATTAGTCATGTTGAATATAACAGGATGTTTTGTGTGCACCAGTGTTTGAAAGACATGCTGTTAAACTGTCATGAGCTACTCTATATCTATTCTTGGGTAAATAGGATGAAAATCTCCAGTCTTTCTTTGCAATCTTGGCAGTTTTATTTTTTTTTCTCTTTACAGGTAGCATTTTGGAACTTGGCTCCATTCTCTGCTATCTCAATTGTTTTGGTTGGTTGTCTTTGCTGAGATGAAAACAGTAATTTTCTTTAATCTGCAGCTTTTAAAATATATTTCCCATAATTACTTACTGTATGGTATTTCTCCTTGAAGTATCTGCTCTGTAATTTACAATGGTTTTCTAGCTGGTTTAGAGTGATCTACAATACCAAGTGCATGAAAATATTTTGGATGATCCTCTATGAATATTTGATTTGGTAGCAAGGCTGTAGATTTTGTTAATAAAATATATCTGGCCTCAATCAATTTCATAGCTCCTTATTTAATTATTTTATTTCTATCCCTTATAGATAACTAATACCTGCAACAGTTGCATGTCTTCTTTCAGGGATATATTTTTCAAAACAGATATATTTAACTATCTCAAAGAGGAAAATGCATCAAAGCATTCTGGTTTTCTAACTTACAAAAATTTCCGTAGTTTGCAAAGACATTAAAACAAAGTGGTTCAATTCCCAGTTAGGAAAAAAAGGGAGGTTGGGGAATCTAACAAAGCTCCTGAGAGAAAGGGGTTCAGCCTGGCTAAATCCATCCACTTTGCACCACCACTTTATGTACCTCTGAAGGAGCCTAACTTCATTGTACGCCTCTCCTTTTAGCATGAGAACTCTTAGACACTCTAATCCCTGGATGCTTACTTTCCTCCTGTCTGGTAGTTCAGTCAGATAAACAATGTTCCAGTCCTGACAGCAGCTTGGAAAGTTATCTGTGCTCAAAACTAACAGCTAACTTCTCCCGACCTACTGATACTGTTTTCCCATTCCCCACATATCTTTTTAAGGGCTTTCAAGGGGATCATAAGAAAGGGGCTAGTGAGGGTGCTGGTCCCTCTTCATTTGAGAAATATAGCAATGACAAGACTGTGAGAAACAGGAAACTATCTCCTTGGCTAGAGGCAGGAGAAGACTGTCCTCCCTCCTGCCACTGGGGTTCTGCACTCCCAAAGAAGAGTCTGAACTTTGCAGAGGGCTGTTGCTGGGTGGAAACAAAGCCAAGGCTGAAAGTAAGGTTGTTTTACATAGGAAATGTCATAATTGTGACGCCGGAGACAGGAGTTTGTTCAACTGCTTTGCTCTGCCTTTTGCCTCACCAGCATGGGGCTCAGTTTTGATGGAGGGACATAAGTCACCCTAATTTTCAGACCATGAAATGCTATTAATTCAGATGTTCTGGAGACCTGAATCCTTTTCAGATTGGAGAAGCACAGACACATTACCTAAGTTATCCTCCTTCTGAGCATTAGGCTATAAAACTAAAGATAAATATCTCTGCTATGACACAGCTCCATTAAAGTTACTGACCTCAGAAAAGCAGGAGTAGACTGCAACATGACTGGAAGATAGCTAACATCAGCAATCTGAATCATCCCTTAAAGTTGCCTAAATTCTCTACAGACTAAGAGGGAATCACTTCAGCATAGAGGGTTTAACCAGCATGGATTTTACATAACTATTTTAACAGCTTGGATTCAGAACCTGGGGGAAGCAAGTTCCCATTTGGCCACAGAACAACAGAATTGGCTAAGAATAAACGGAAATGCCAGTTTTGCAATGTGCATCATGATCAAAATATCTTGTGATTGCCAGTAGTCATCAGGTGACTTGTACTGATGAAATGATGGTCACATTTTGATGAAGAGACAGTTTTTTACATTATTTTATGTGTAAGATGCTCCTATGGGGGGAAAACAAAAGACATGGTGAAGAATCCTTTCCAGATACTTACTGTACTTCAGGCATCCCTTTATTTTATTTTCCACATTCTCTTATCATCCTTACCATTAAGACAGAGGAGAATGAAATTCTTACAACTGTTGTGGTTTTACTAGTGTGGCTAGTTTCCGTCTAGAAGCAGGCTACTGTTTGCCATGCAGATGGTGGGTAACACTGATTAAGACACAGTTAATCTCATAGACATATATCGCTGAACAGAATGTGAAAAGCTTGGGCAACTGTTTGGACAACATGGACTATAAATGGATTTCATTAGTACTGCACTAATAACTCAGTGCATTAGCAGAAACAAAAGCATATAGGAAACACAGGATGGAAGCTGTTGTCAGGGCACTTGTTTTCGCTCTGGGGTGACAGAGCACAGGAATTGATTCTGCAGTTGCCGAAGCTGGTGCACAAGAGTAATACAACAAATAACTGATAAATCCAGACCATTTTTTTCCTAATTGATTTGAAATAATATAAATTTAGTTTTTAGTTTCTGCACAGCTATGTAGCTTTCATTCACACTGTCAGATTCAGTGAAAAAAATGGATCTTGATCCATGATTTATTTGTGAAATTCCATTTTTATATTGAATTTAGAATGTCCTAAAATATTGGATTATTCATGAGTGTCCAGATGAATAAAACAATATCTTTTAAAGGGAAAATGGCAAGAGGGAAAGAAGAAAAGAAATTATTTTATAAGGTTTTATCAAACAGCCACAGGGCTAGCTGTTGCCTGAGTAGCCACTTTATGTTAACAAAAAATGATGGAAAGATGCACAGAGAAACTCACTTAATGATAGATTCCTCTTGTGCCTTTTNTTTAAAGCTCTTTGCTTATGCAGGGCATACTGGGGAAAGCAATGCAGCTCTGGTTTGTCACTGGAATGATGCTAATTCAGTGAAAGGGAAAGCTGTTCCTCACAGAGTGCTAAGAGATGCAAGAAGTTTATTTAAGCTCTGGGACAGAGGCAAGAAATTGAAGAAAGGTGCATTACAGACTACGGAATCAACTCAGGAAGCTCCTGGACTGAAAATGGTCAGAGGCTGTGGATGATGGGAGAAATGTACTACAAACGGCTGTCCTGTTTACACTCTTCCTTAGGTAGCTCTTAACAACCACCACTGGAAACAGAATACTGCCTTTTACAGTGGTTTGAGGTTTTAAAGAAAAACTATTTCTACCTCATAATGACGCAGAACAGAAAAATATCTGGGTATCATTAAGAAATGGTTGAAATTGGTTCATTAGATAAAGAAGTCATTTGAACAAGTTTTACCTCTGAAGAACATACAAGCTAATCCATCCTCATCTCTGACTTTATCACCTCCGACTAATACATGCCTACAGGTCTGTAAGTCAGATCCCTCCTAACATATTTTCTCCTGTGGAAAGTTTCATGTATCCCTTTTGCTTTCTTCACAGAGATTTTAGAAGTTCAGTTAACATCTTACAGTGTGAAATGGTTAAGCAGTGTATGGTTATATGAGCATTAACAACAAAAACTACAGCACTCATTTTATGTAAAACCTTGTCTGTAGTGTGTGAACAGTCCAAATTATAAAGCTGTGCAAATGAATATGAATAGTCAGCAGTGAGATTGGGCTGTTACATCACACCCAGGGAACTATTGTTTAGCATGTACATAAAATTTTTGTCCTCAAAGAGTTTAATGAGCAACCACTCATTCATCTGTGAAAGAGGTCTCAGAGCCAAGCAGGTAAATATTACCATATTTGTTTCTAAACATGAAAGACAGAAAGTCAGGAAGGGTAGGGAAATTGACTCGCCCAAAGGCAATCAATAAAAGAAAGTCAGAGTCAGAGATATAATTATAAGTCAAGCATACCTCATTATATCTAGACTGCATTTACAGGAGGATCCTGAGGCCATGCAAGTCTAAATACTTGTGTCAGCATCACAAACATGAGGTTATGGTGACCTTTGGAAAAAGCTAGGGAAAGAAATTTTGTGTCATATTATGCCTCAGTGCCATATACCCGACCCAAACACCTCTACAATTCCTTTCAGCAATGTCTCCATCATGCTTTGCAGTATGGTGAACAGACACAGAATTATTCTGAGTAGCTCTGCCCTACGATTGAGTGGGATTTGTTGACAAAACAAAAACTCCTACTGTTGGTGGTATGGTTTTATGAGATCAGTTAACAATGGAGAGTGAGCTAGGCTGGACCTGATTGTTTCCTATCCTGAAAGCACCAGGTAGGTCTGGGTGTCATCTCTAGCTCTGATGATTTGACCATAAGCTTCTGTTTTCCCATCCCCACTCCTTTTATCCCTGTCATTTCCATCATGTGGAATCTCCCTTGAAAGTTCAAACTTTCTTTGAAGCATACTCTTCCCTGTCTGCTTCACAGAAAAAATTCCTTTGTTCATGCCCGTATGAAATGTAGCTCTCACTGTTGTCTATTGACTGTTCTCTCATGATGAGAGAATTAATCTCATTCTCTTAACACCATTGTAATCTCTTATCATTGCCATCTCTACTCTTTATTAACTTAATCACACAAACACTTTGTAGGAGACTTACATTCTCCATAGCTCTTGAGCACCACAACACAGTACTACCTCATTTCTCACAAACTTTATTAACCAATTTTTCCAAACTTTCCCTATGCCTTTTGTGTCCAGTCACATCTGTGAAGTTCATGTTGCGCATCCCTTCTACGCTGGTTCTTCTACAGAGCAGCTAAAAATTATCTTGCTTTCTCCTCCCTCCCTCTCAATCCTTTCCCACAAACCCTACAACAAAATTCCTATCTCAGCACTCTTTCCCTGCTCACCAAAAGCTGAAAACACCAAAGGTATTAGCAAAATCGAGCAACTCAGATGACTCTGATAAGATGAATGTTTAGGTTGTTGAGAAAAAAATTTACTCTGTCCTATTTTACCATTACCTCAGTCAGTTCTTTTCCATGCACACACGATTTATATCTATCAAACAACATAAAATAGGCTGTAGGTGCTATAGGGCAGAATAGGCCTTACTCCTATTAATTTTTCTAGCACAGTGATTAACTACACAAATATAAGTTGCACACCTCTTTAGATTTCTGCTCCTTCTAATTTACCATTCAAAGGTGGCAAAGTTGTAAGCATTTGGTGAACTGAGTGAAGAAAAGCAGATTTTGGTTTGTT